>PVKV010041018.1:0-11784 GCA_004027835.1 Alouatta palliata | reverse complement strand
AAAAAAAAAAAAAAAAAAAAAAAAAAAAAAAAAAAAAATTAGCCTGGCATGGTGGCATTTGCCTGTAGTCCTAGCTCGTTAGGAGGCAGAGGGAGAAGGATTGTTTGGCCCAGGAGTTTAAGGCTGCAGTGAGCTATAAGGCCACTGCACTCCAGCCTGGGTGACAGAGCAAGACCCTGTCTCAAAAAAATAAAAAAAAAATTCAGAGTAAATAAAGAAATTAGACTCCTGCCCCTCTACTTGCTACTAAGAGAACCAATCCTCTTGTTAAATCCCCAAACACAGGCAGGAAACCAAACGAGCCTCTGCTCTCACTCGCTGGAGCCTTTGTTCCCTTCAAGGAGCCCTGGAAGAGGGGAGGGGATTTGCTGCATCAGTCACTCCTCCCTCTCCTGACACTTTGTAGTTACCTCGCTGTGATAAAATCTCATCTTCTCCCAAATGCTCACCAATATCCCAGCCCCCAACCTTGCTGGAATTCTGCTATTCTCTAACTCAAATTGGCATTCAGCATTTCTAGATGTGGTCAGATAAGACACCACTGCTGAGTGGGGTCAAGCCCAGGAAGAATGAAGTCAGAAAAAAATAAGATGCAAAGCCAGGAACCATTGAAGGCGCCTATAGTTGCAGCTACCCATAGGCTGAGGCAGGAGGATCGCTTGAGTTTGAGGCTGCAGCCTGCTATGATAGCGCCTGGGAATAGCCACTGCACTCTAGCCTGGGCAATAGAGTGAGATCCTCATCTCTTAAAACCAAATTTTAAGTATAACTGCCAGATGCAGTGGCTCATGCCTATAATCCCAGCACTTTGGGAGGCCAAAGAGGACGGATCACCTGAGGTCACGAGTTGGAGACTGGCCTGGCCAACATGGTGAAACCCCATCTCTAGTAAAAATATAAAAATTAGCCAGGTGCATGCCTGTGATCCCAGCCACTCAGGATGCTAAGGCATGAGAATTGCTTGAACCTGGAAGGTAAAGGCTACAATGAGCTCAGATTGAGCCACTGCATTCCAGCCTGGGCAACAGAGCGAGACTGTCTCAAAAAAAAAAAAAAAAGTATAACCACACACACACAAAAAAGTTATGTGTTTTTAAAAATTCTATTAGAATAATTAGAATAAATGGGAGGGCCCAGCCTGGCCAAGATGGTGAAACCCCTAGCTCTACTAAAAATACAAAAATTAGCCAGACGTAGTGGCAGGTGCCTGCAATCCCAGCTACTCGGAATGCTGAAGCAGAGAATTGCTTGAACCTGGGAGGCGGAGGTTGCAGTGAGCCGAGATCAGGCCACTGCACTCCAGCCTGGGCAACCCAGCAAGACTCTGTCTCAAAAAAAAAAAAAAGAACAGGAGGTCTCTGAAAAACAATCCTCAAAGGAGAGAGCATCCATATTTACTTACGTATTCGACCCTTGACATTTTTATTATCAAAGCACAAGGATGAGGCCCCTGCTCTCCTGCCGTCCTTACATATTTTTATTTATCTCGAGACTCTCACCCCCCCACTCCTCCTAACTCAAACAGTGGCTCATCTGTAGTTAAAATTCGAAGTTAATTAGCATCTGGCACTTCCTTCTTCCTCAATTCTCCAAGCTTAGACTAAACTTCTGTCTTAATTGAGGCTTCCTGAGTTTGCGACCTGGGGGCAGGCGTTGAGGGGGTGGGGATATAAGCAGAGAAAAAAAAAAACCCTTTGAATGTGGCAGTTTAAAATATACCTTCATTGTTCTGACCTGCGTATTTAGCTGTTTGGAACGCAGTTGATTCCTTGAGTTTCAGATGTGAGACTGCTACAGTCACATCACGATGTTCAGTGCTGAAGTCTTGTTTGTTACTGTCATTCCCATTCCTTTTCGTTTAGAATCAGAATAAAGTTGTATTTCAAAAAAAAAAAAAAAATGTTTGGGTTTGTACTGCTCATTCTTTTTATTTATTTATTTATTTCTCTATTTCTTTCTTTCTTTTTTTTTTGACAAGGTCTCTCTCTGTGGCCCAGGCTAGAATGCAGTGTCGCAATCACGGGGGACTGACCTCTTGGACTCCGGTAATCCTCCCACCTCAGCCTCCCGAGTGGCTGAGTTGTACGCCACCATGTCCAACTAATTTTTAGTTTTTGTAGAGGTGAGGTCTTACTATGTTGCCCAGGCTGGTCTCAAACTCCTAGGCTCCAGCGATCTGCCTGCCTCAGCCTCACGAAGTGTTGGGATTACAGACGTGAGCCATCACACCTGGCTGCATTGCTCTTTTTTCTTCTTTTTTTTTTTTTTTTTTTTGACATGGAGTCTCCCTCTTGTCACTCAGGCTAGAGTGCAGTGACGTGATCTCAGCTCACTGCAACCTTTGTCTCTCTAGTTCAAGCGATTCTCCTGTCTCAGCCTCCCAAGTAGCTGGGATTACAGGCACCTGCCACCATGACTGGCTAATTTCTGTATTTTCAGTACTGACTCTTGACCTCAAGTGATTCACCTGCCTCAGCCTCCCAAAGTGCTGGGATTACAGGTGTCAGCCACCGCGCCTGGCCTGCGTTGCTAGTTCTTTCAAGTGTCAGCCAAAAAGCATGTGAGGCTCTTGGTTGCAGGGAATCCTCTTGTTGAGAGATGGCCTGTGTGTCCCCTCCTCTTAAATCTGAGTGGTCTTGTCACTGCCAAGAGCGAATGGCAGCAGAGATGCTAAGTGACTCGAGAGGTGAGGCCATACGAAGCCATGCAGCTTCCTCCTTGATGTGGAATGCTGGCTCTTGGAATTCAGAGCGTGAAGCTAGAAGTCTGACCACCCTGAAGCTGCCACACTGTTAAACAGCCCGACAAGCCACAAAGAGAAACCATGTGTCAGCACTCACGTTAACAGTCCCACCTGAGCCCAACCTTTGAGTCATCCCACCAAGGTACCAGACGTGAGTGAAGAAACTTCCAGATGATTCCAGCCCCCACCTACCTGTTCAAGTTGTTATCAACCCCCTGAGAGTCTTCCCAGCTGACCCCAGATATGGTCCTGCTGAGCTCTGTCGGAATTCTTGGCCCCTGGAATTGTGAGCTGAGGCCAGCGGATTACCTGAAGTTAGGAGTTTAAGACCAGCCTGGACAACACGGTGAAACCCTGTCTCTACTAAAAACACAAAAATGGCCGGGCGCGGTGGCTCACGCCTGTGATCCCAGCACCTTGGGAGGCCAAGGTGGGCAGATCACGAGGTCTAGAGATCGAGAACACCCTGGCCAACATGGTGAAACCCCATCTCTACTAAAAATACAAAAATTAGCTGGGCTTGGTGGTGTGTGCCTGTAGTCCCAGCTACTCGGGAGGCTGAGGCAGGAGAATCGCTTGAACCCAGGAGGCGGAGATTGCAGTGAGCTGAGATTGTACCTGGCACCTGGTGACAGAGCAAGACTCTGTCTCAAAAAAAAAAGAAAGGGATGGTCAAGACGGAAACTAGAAACAGCTTCAAGACAGACTCTGAATAGCTTGCTGGGCAAGTGTCTCTCACAGAGGTGTCAGGGGGTCAGAATGTTTTGAGGTTGCTTTCAGAGTCAGAATCTCGCAGGACAGAGAAGCTAGAGGTTGGACCTAAACAGTCCTTCCCTGCACACCAACAGAGTCTATGGATGAGAGCCTTTTTCTGGAGAGAGTCCATGCTTCTACAGGTTTTCAAAAGGATTTAAAATCTGAAACAGGTTAGGAACCACTGGGTGACGTGGTTCTGGGGTAGGTGGAAGATGGAGTTTGTTTCTTTTTTTTTTTTTTGGAGACTGGGTCTGGCTCTGTCACGCAGACTGGAGTCCGACGCCATGACAACAGCTCAATGCAGCCTCAACCTCCTGGACTCAAGTGACCCTCCCGCCTCAGTTTCTTGAGCAGCTAGGACTAGAGGCATGCACCACCATGCCTGGGTACTAGTGTGTGTGTGTGTGTGTGTGTGTGTGTGTGTGTGTGTGTTTTTGTAGACACAGCTCTATGTTGCCTAGGTTGGTCTCAAAATCTTGGGCTCAAGGGATCCTCTTCCCTTAGCCTCCCAAAGTATTGGGATTCCAAGTGAGAGCCACAGTGCCCAGCTGGATTTTTATTTTTTTTTTTTTTGAGATGGAGGTTCACTCTTGTTGCACAGGTTAGAGTACAATGGCTGGATCTCGGCTCACTGCAACCTCCGCCTCCCAGGTTCAAGTGATTCTCCTGCCTTTGCCTCCCAAGTAGCTGGGATTACAGGCGTGCACCGCCACGCCCGGCTAATTCAGTATTTTTAGTAGAGACAGGTTTCTCCATGTTGGCTGGGCTGGACTTGAGCTCCGGACCTCAGGTGATCTGACCGCCTTGGGTCTCCCAAGGTGTTGGGATTACAGGTGTCAGCCACCGTGCCCGGCCCAGATTCTTTATTTTCTTACTTTGGTAAATCTATATTTTACAAACTTTTAATAATTTGTATTGATTCCATATAATTAAAAACATATAGTATGCATGAATAAACACATTTATAAAACATACAGCATATTAAATTAAAACTAAATAAAAAAGAATAGAGAATAGGAAAAAAGTACAGCATATAAAAGATATCCACATGCATAATCTGGAAGCTCATGGCCTGTAATTCCCAGATGAGGGCTGATGCAATTTTTTTTTTTTTTAGACGGAGTCTCACTTTGTCACTCGGGCTGGAGTGCAGTAGGGCGATCTTGGCTCAATGCAGCCTTGACCGCCCTGGTTCAAGCGATCCTCCTGCCTCAGCCCCCAAGTAGCTGGGGCTACAGACATACGCCACCACACCTAATTTTTGTATTTTGGTAGAGATAGGGTTTCTCCATGTTGACCAGGCTGCTTTTGAACTCCTGGCCTCAAGTAATCCACCCACCTCAGCCTCCCAAAGTGCTGGTATTACAGGCCTGAGCCACTGCACCCGGCCAGCTGCTGCAATCTTAAGATGGCCACATAATTAACATCTCTTAAAACTACAGGTCCCACTTCCCTTCTGTCCTGACCTCAACCTAATCACACACAAACACACTCCCCACCCCCCACACACATGGCAGTCCCCCTGTCAAGTGTCAGCTATGTGGCAGTTCACCTGGAGTCAACTCCTGAGGTCAGCTCTCCTGGGGTCAGCTCTGAAGCTGGTCACCTGCCCAAGCACTCAGCACTCGGGACCTCCTTCCCCACTGTCAGCTTAGGGGTCCTCCTATTCTCATGAGACTTGCAGACAACCCTGTAAACTCTGAGCCAAAGAGAAGTCCTGGGGATGACATCGAGGGTTCTGGACACCTCATCCCACCTGTCCTTGTCACGGTCACACTCCCTCCTTGGCAGGGGCCCATGCCACTGCTTCCATCCTCAGAGCAGGTCTCTGGGCCACTGCTGCCCCTGGGAGCCTCTGGGGTCAGTTCAGACTCTGTCCCATAGCACAGCCTCTTCATCTTTCATCAGGCTCATCCTCAGGGCCACAGCAGGCAGCCCCCATGACTGGGCACCTGATGTCCATTTTCCCATTCAACATCATGATATGCCCTGAAGGCAGGTATTCAGTTTTATGAATGAGGAAAGTGGGGCTAAAGGAGGTGACGGGGAGGGCAGTGGACTGGGGCTGATTCTGGAGCCTGCTCTTACTATGTACCACACTGCCTGTCTCACCCAGGCCAGTGTACGGGAGCCAGATGGTGTCAACTGCCAGCTCAAGGACACCAAGGTCAACTTCCCAAAAGAGGCCCAGGGGTTGGGTAAGGAGGCCATTGAGACTGCAGAGGCCAGGCTTTGCTTGCCCTTGGCATCGGGGAGAATGACCCCCAGGCAGACTGGGGAAGGGCCAGGCACCAGAAGCTGCGTCCTCCTGCTCCCTCTCGCTGTAGAGGATCAGAGCCCAAGAAGCCAACTCCATCAGATACAAGGACCTTCAAGAACAAGGAACAAGGCTGGGCACGGTGGCTTATGCAGTTCAGGAGGCTGAAGCGGGAGGATCACTTGAGCCCAGGAGTTTGAGACCAGCCTGGGCAACATAGCAAGACCGCATATCTACAAAAAAAATTTAAAAATGAGCTTGGTGTGGTGGTGCATACCATAGTCTAGCTGCTCAGGAGACTGAGGCAGAAGGATCGCTTAAGCCCAGGAGTTTGAGGCTGCCGTAAACTATGACCACACCAATGCACTCCAGCGTGGGTGACAGAGCGAGACCCTGTCTCTAAAAAAAGAAAAAAACAAAAACAAACAAGGAACTCTGCCTGGGAGTCCAACTAAGTCCTGGGAAGGTGGGGATGGGGGGAGGGGACAAGTGACAAAGAGCCAGGAAGCCCCTCCTGTATAGCCGCCTGACTCCCACAGGCCTGCTGAGTCCACCTCCCTGGGATCCGGACTCCCCTCCTCCAACTAAGGACTTCTGGGAACTAGCCCGCCTGTGGAGGAAGCAGGTGCAGGGGTTAGAAGCAGCCTCTGCCACTTTCTGGCTGGGTAAGACTTAGGTAAGTTACTTCCCCTTTCTGTGCCTCAGTTTCCCCATCTGTAAAGTGGGACTCACAGTAGTACTTACCACACAGGGTTGTCATAAGGCTAATTAGCTTAATATTTCTTTTTTTTGAGACAGGGTCTTACTCTGCCGCCCAGGCTGGAGTACAGCGGCGCGATCTCGGCTCACTGTTAACTTTCACCTCCCAGGCTCAAGCGATTGTCCCACCTCAGCCTCTGGAGTAGCTGGGACTACGGGTGTGCACCATCATGCCTGGCTAATTTTTGTATTTTTCTGTAGAGATGGGGTTTTGCCATGTTGCCCAGGCTAGTCTCAAATTCGTGAGTTCAAGCAATCTGCCCACCTCAGCCTTCCAAAGTGCTGGGATTACAGGCATGAGCCATGGTGTATTTCTCTCTCTCTCTCTCTCTTTTGAGACAGAGTCTTGCTCTGTTGCCCAGGATGGAGTGCAGTGGTATAATCTCAGCTCACTGGAACCTCTGTCTCCCGGGTTCATGTGATTCTCCCCCCTCAACCTCCCAAGTAGCTGGGATTACAGGCACCTGCTACCATGCCAGGCTAATATTTGTGTTTTTAGTAGAGATGGGGTTTCACCATATTGGTCAGGCTGGTCTCGAACTCCTGACCTCAAGTGATCCGCCCGACTCAGCCTCCCAAAGTGCTGGATGACAGGGTGTGAGCCACTGCACCCAGCCAAGCTGAGTTATTTTCTAAGTGCCCAGTACACTGCCTGGCACAGGGTACATACCACAAAAGTGTTTGTTGTTATTGTTATTAGATACAGATATGACAAGCTAGGCTCATGAAAATGGCAACTTTGAGCTGGCGAACGGCAAAGCTCCTAAGCACAAATGCTGCTGACGGAACCCATGAGAAAAGAAACTGTTTACATGAGGCCTCCCTTCTAGAGCATGTGCTCATTCTCAGAGCCAGGGGCTCCCTTAGTCTAGGTGGGATTTCTAAGCCGAACCTGCCTCTGGCCCAGGCTCTGCGATTCCTATGTCTTACCCTGATGCCCACCTAGCAGAATCAGGGGAGAATGGCGCGCTCCAGCCCCTCACCAAACACCCTGGCCAATGGCCTCTGCATGCTGACCGCCCCCCCGCCGGGTGCCATAGAGTTGGGCTCTCCCTCCTGTCTCTGCATTGCCACAGAGCTCGCCATGCCTGCTCCCATCGGATACCAGTTGTTTACCTGTGTCACCACAGCATGTAATTCTTACATAAGAGGATGCACCCGGCCGGGCACAGCAGCTCACGCCTGTAATCCCAGCACTTTGGGAGACCGAGCAGGTGGATCACGAGGTCAGACGGTCAAGACCAGCCTGGCCAACATGGTGAAATCCCATCTCTACTAAAAATACAAAAATATTAGCTGGGCATGGTGGCGCGTGCCTGTAATCCCAGCTACTCAGGAGGCTGAGGCAGGAGAATCGCTTGAACCTGGGAGGCAGAGGTTGCAGTGAGTCAAGACTGTGCCACTTTACTCTACCCTGGGTGACAGCGAGACTCCGTCACAAAAAAAAATAATAATAATAATGGTAGAAGGATTAAAAAAAAGTGGATTATACGTTGCCTGTATGCCTTAGACAGGAAGATGAACCGATGGCCTACTCAAATATAAGCCCTTGGCCAGGCAGCAGATCAGTGAACCAATGGACATGGACATGTTTTAAGTGGAAATGGAACATTTATTGGGAAGGGATTAAAAACAGTAGCTGGTATCCACAGCAGCTTCTCCAGGTGAGCAGTGCTGCAGAAGTATATAGGACTGTATGGCCAGCCACGGAAAAAAATAAAATAAAATGTTTAGATTTGAGGAATGCATTTTAATAATTCTCTACCTAAACCAAAGCAGTTACTCAACCAACAGATCACATCGGATAAAGGGCTATTCAACTATTCATTTCTCCACGAGGCACGGTGGCTCCCAGCCATAATCCCAACACTTTGGGAGGCCAAAGTGGGAAGATGGCTTGAGCCCAGGAGTTGGAGACCAGCCTGGGCAGCACAGCAAGGCTGGTGTTTTTGTGTCTGTGCAACACATACAAAAAATGAAAACATTAGCCAGGCATGGCGGTGTACACTTGGGAGCTACTCGGGAGGCTAAGGCGGGAGGATTGCTTGAGCTCAGGAGTTCAAGGCTGCAGTGAGCCCTGATGGCACTACTGCAGTCCAGCCTAGGAGACAGAGCGAGACCCTATCTCTAAAAATAAATAAACTCTCATCCTAAGTGTGTCTAATGGTTCTTCATCCGCTTTGGCCCTAATCCACATTTTAAAACTCTGGTTAGAGTCGCTGTGCTGGGAGGAGCGGAAGCCATGGAAAGACATAAACATCTTCCCAGAGCACCCATTTGACTCTAAAGTTAGGGGAAAATATGCTTTATAGTAAAATAAACATGGATATATCATGGAATCGAATGTAAAATTAAAATTCACATTAAAAATAGAAGTTGAAGCTTCAAAGCGAGGTCACAGTTGGGGTGGGCGGCTGCGGGCTAGGGCTGAACATCCCATCTCTTCTGGCTGGAGGGATGGGTGGGAAAGTGGGAGAGGCGTGGCCCATGAGGGTCAAGGTTACTCCAGCTGCCCCGCCATCTCCTACCCACTCTCCTGGGAACCTGCAGCATGAGGGCTCCTGGGGTGCTGCCTTGTGAGCCTCACAGGTGACACCAGAATCCACTGCTGTGGCCAAGGCCACCTAAGGGCAGATCTCACTGCAGGTGGCCATACCTTCCAGTCCAGGTCCCTTGAGCGGGGCCAGGGGCTGCTCTTGCCACCATCCTGGGAGAGGAAGGAAATGGCCTGGTCAAGATCTCACTTCCAGCAGTGTTTGCCTCAGATACCCAAGCTCCTTCCTACCTTGAAAGGCTAGGAAACGCTGACAAGGCCACATGCAGTGGCTCATGTCTGTAATCCCAACACTTTGGGAGGCTGAGGTGGGAGGATCTCTTGAGCCCAGGAGTTCAAGAGCAGCCTGGGCAACATAGCAAAATGGGATGTTTGTTGACACGTGCTCTGTGCATTCCATCTGAGTCATTCATGGGAAGATCAAATAACGTAATGGATGAATAAAGCTTACTACACCCTGCAAACCTCAAGAACTCAGGACAGGAACACCTGTCATTAAAATCCACTCTGAGCCAGGCTGAGCCGTCCTCACTCATAGTCCCAGTTACTTGAGAGGCTGAGGTGGCACGATCCTTTGTGCTCAGGAGTTCAAGACCAGCAGCTCACACCTCTAATCCCAGCACTTTGGAAGGCCAAGGTGGGTGGATCTCTTGGGCCCAAGAGTTTGAGACCGGTCTGGGCAACATGGTGAAACCTTGTCTTCCACTGAAATACAAAACTTCTGGGTTGTGGCATGCGCCTGTACTCCTGGCTACTTGGGAGGCTGCGGTGGAAGGATCACTTGAGCCTAGGAGGTTGAGGATGTCGTGGGACACAATTGCACCTCTGCACTCTAGCCTGGGCAACAGAGTGAGATCTTATCTCATAAAAAGACCAGCCTGGACAGTAGAGTGAGACCCCAGTTTCTAAATAAATGAATTTTTAGGCCAGAGGCAGTGGCTCCCACCTGTATTCCCAGCACTATGGGAGGCTGAGGCGGGCAGATCACTTGAGGTAAGACGTTTGAGACCAGCCTGGCCAACACGGTAAAACTCTGTCTCTACCAAAAATACAAAAATTAGCCGAGTGTGGTGGTGGGTGCCTGTGGTCCCAGCCTACCTCGGAGGCTGAGGCATGAGAATCGCTTGAACCGGGGAGGCGGAGGCTGCAGTGAGCCAAGATCATGCCACTGCACTCCAGCCTGGGTGACAGATGGAGACTCCGTCTCAAAAAAAAAATTGTTTTTTTAAAATCCATTCCCTACCCCCCAGTGTGGGCCTCAAAGATTCATTCATCCAATGGTAAAAACTGCAACTTTTTGGATACCCATAACCTGGTCCAGGTGTTTTATTATTTCCAATCTTTACGACATCTCCATGACAATCCAGTCAAAGAAGTACTGTCATCATAATTCTGAGATGAGAACCCAGAGATTTAAATAACTTGTCAAGGTCACCTACATGTTAAGTGTCAAAGCCAAGATACAAAGCCTCTAATTCTCAAGCTCTTGCTTTTGATGCTAATCTGAAGCTACCTTTTTATTCATTTTCAAAACACAGTCCCACTGGAGAAATGAAGCCATTTACATCTTAGGAAACGATCACATATTAGACGTGCTGTACTCAATTTAAAAATAAACCACACAACATCACTGGTTTCCAAATGACAGCAGATGGGCTGTGTTATTCAAATACTCATCACACCACACAAGAGGGAAAAAAAGATTCATGACCTGATCATGGCTCCTGGATGCCTGAAACCATCAGAACGGGAGTTGTGGGAGTTGTGGTCTGGGAGTGTGTCCTTTCCTTGGCTCTGAATATGAGGAACATTTTTTGGTGGTTTTGTTTGTTTTTGTTGTTTTTGAGACAGAGTTTCGCTCTTTTTGCCCAGACTGGAGTGCAATGGCGCAATCTCAGCTCACTGCAAATTCCGCCTCCCGGGTTCAAGCAATTCTCCTGCCTCAGCCTCACGAGTAGCTGGGATTACAGGCACACGCTACCATGCCCAGCTAATTATTATATTTTTTTTTGTACAGACAGGGTTTCACCATATTGATCAGGATGGTCTCAACCTCTTGACCTCGTGATCCGCCCACCTTGGCCTCCCAAAGTGCTGGGATTACAGGCGTGAGCCACCGTGCCTGGCTGCATTTTTTGTTTTTTAGATGGAGTTTTGCTCTTGTTGCCCAGACTGGCGTGCAGTGGCGCGATCTCGGCTCACTGAAACCTCTGCCTCCCGGGTTCAAGCGATTCTCCTGCCTTAGCCTCCCAAGAAGCTGGGATTACAGGCATGCACCACCGTGCTAATTTTTGCATTTTTAGTAGAGATGGGGTTTCACCATGTTGGCCAGGATAGTCTCAAACTCCTGACCTCAGGTGATCCACCCTCCTCGGCCTCCCAAAGTGCTGGGATTACAGGCGTGAGCCATCCTGCCCAGCCTACATGAATATATAAAGAAGAACGGCCAGGTGCGGTGGCTCACGCCTGTAATCCCAGCACTTTGGGAGGCCGAGGCGGGTGGATCACGAGGTCAGGAGATCGAGACCATCCTGGTCAACATGGTGAAACCCCGTCTCTACTAAAGATACAAAAATTAGCTGGGCATGGTGGCACGTGCCTGTAGTCCCAGCTACTCGGGAGGCTGAGGCAGGAGAATTGCTTGAACCCAGGAGGCGGAGGTTGCGGTGAGCCGAGATCGCGCCATTGCACTCCAGCCTGGGTAACAGGAGCGAA
>PVKV010041017.1:0-11785 GCA_004027835.1 Alouatta palliata | reverse complement strand
TTTTTTTTTTTTTTTTTTGAGACAGAGTCTTGCTGTGTCACCCAGGCTGGAGTGCTGTGGCACTGTCTCAGCTCACTGCAACCTCTTCCTCCTGGGTTCAAGCAATTCTTCTGCCTCAGCCTCCCAATAGCAGGGATGACAGGTGCCTGCCATCATGTCCAGCTAATTTTCGTATTTTTAGTAGAGACGGGGTTTTGCCACATTGGCCAAAGTGGTCTCGAACTCCTGGCCTCAAGTGATCTGTCCACCTCGGCCTCTCAAAGTGCTGAAATTACAAGGCGTGAGCCACCGTGCCCCACCTGGGCAAGGGATTTGAAAAGCTATTTCTCCAAAGTTGATACACAAATGGCCAAAGAACACATGCAAAGATGCTCAACACCATTATCCCCCAGGGAAGCACAAGTCGCAACCACGGCGAGACGCTCACACCCAGTAGGACTGAAAAAAATAGACAATTACAAGTGCTGTGAGGATGAGGGAAACAGAGAATTCAAAGGAATATCTCCTGTCTGCTGCCCCTTCCTGACCTGACCTTCTCCCACCCTCGGTTCTCCTAGTTACAAAGTCATAAGGTTTCTGTCCACCCAGAAGTGGGGGCAAAGACAGGAGGGAATCCTGGGGAGACTGCACTGCGGAGCCCAGGGTTGCCCGGCTTTACTGGGGCCTCTGCAGGAGAAAGTCACCGTTTATTGTCTCCATCTCTAAGACTTGGCAAACTTTCTGGCTCCAGGCATTGTCACAGAGCTGGGACCCTGTTTGTGGACCCAGTGGCTGAGCTGATAGGCAAACGGGCCAAGAGACAGCCTCTCTCTGTCAGGCTGACCATGTGCTTCTGCTGGGATTTTAAACGCTTTCCCCATACTCGCTGGGTTTTACTTGCTTTTTTATTCATTCTGCTGTCCAGATCCTGGGGAGAAGAGACTGTTTTGCCTTGTTTTGAGATGGAGTCTCACTCTGTCTCCCAGGCTGGAGAGCAGTGGCGTGATCTTGGCTCACTGCAACCTCCGCCTCCCGGGTTGAAGCAAATTCTCTTACCTCAGCCTCCCAAGTAGCTGGGATTATAGGCACCCACCATTACACCTGGCTAACTTTTGTATTTCTAGTAGAGACAGGGTTTCTCCATGTTAGGCTGGTCTCAAACTCGATCTGCCTGCCTCGGCCTACCAAAGTGCTAGAATTACAGGCGTGAGCCACTGTGCCCTGCTGAAGAGACTGTTAAGTATCCTGCTGGCTTCAGGGGTTCTCTAGGGAGCCAAAGGAGCCACTTATTTAAAAGGAGAGATTGAGGGGCCCCAAACCCCAGCACCCCAGCACCTCAGATGTATCCTGGGGTAACATCTTGGCAGAGAGTCACCAGGGCCCCGTGGCTATTAGAAAGCCAGGTGGCTGGGGCTGCAGTGAGGAGGGGAGGGGTGAGGAGAGGACCAGAGAGCGCTGCGGGACAGCAAGGCTACTCACGACAGTCACCCTCTGGGCCCCGCTCAGCTCCCCAGATTTGCACACTCGGATGGTGAGGTGCGTTCGCTGTATGGCTGGACCTTCAGCAACACTTTGAAACTTGGGACTGTGGCCCACGTAAATTCTGTTTTCCATCACGTCTGAATTCACATGTACATCCACATACACATAACTGAAGCCAGCGTCCTTCCCTGAGAGCACAGCACTCCAATAGTTTCTGTTCTATTTTATTTTACAGAATTGCTGGTGGTGACTCATGAAACCGATTTCAAAATGTACATTGTAAAAGCACAGTCCTAGCTGGCACCCCCTGGTGGCAGCCTGGGCCGGATGTGAATCCAGGTGGGACCCTCCTACCCCCAACTCTGGTTCTGAGCTGGGATAAAGATCTGTTGGGGGTGTTTCTGGAGGCCCCAGCCCCAGCAGTGCCCTTCCTGCCCTCTCCCCTGAGCCACAGCGTGAGTCCCGACTGCTGCGTCCACTGGGGCCCCTCAGTGGGCTGTGTCCCAAGAAGCTGCCAAGCCAGGTGGGGACTGCTATGACTGCCCGTGTGGCCGGCTGTCCTCTGAAAGACAGAGTCCTCTCCTGCAGTGTCCCTGTGCCTAGCAGGCAGTGGGAATGAGTGGACATTCCGACTGCTGGGTACCCATCTTCCCAGCCCAGCCAGTGTGTAGAGGATTGCAGCCCCTTAAGCAGCCTGCCCAGGCAAGCCTGCGGGCATCAGCAAGAGGGCTTCTGGGGTGAGGGGAGGTTGGGGGAGGGAGGGAGGCCACGGGAGGAGGCTCACCTGAACTGAGGCAGGAGGGACAGTGCCTTTGCAGCAGAAAGAGCTCATGGGTCCCCCTTCTCCCCATCCCCTGTGCTCACCACCCCTGGTCAGCATGCTCTGTGGGTCCCTCAGCAGGGCAGCCCTAGACGGCCCTCCTTCCCTCCCATCACCCCGCGACCCCTCCCAAACCCGTGTGCCACTAAGGTGACCCTGGGGTCCCTTTCGCTGGGGCTGAAGTGGTGGGGACGGGAGGCCGTATATAAGGGGTGAATTCCAGGGAGACATAGAAGACTTCTCCAAGTGGGGAGAGAATCCGCCCGCCCTGCCAGAGGCGGGGCTCAGTTCCCTGAGTGGAGGCGCCTGTGGGCCACCTACCTCCCTGGAGCCGCAGCCGCTGCGCAGAGGCGCCGGCTCCTTCTCCTCCCACCTGGGACAGGTGTCCCCAAACCCCCGACTCCCAGGGGCCTCCCTCCCGCCCCGCAGGCTCTAGTTCCGTCAGGGGGTCAGGCAGCCGGTACCTCTCTGCGTCTCCAGCCGCCCGTAGTTGGGGACCCTGTGGCTGGAGTGCGTTTTCACCAGGAAGGAGCGCGGCATGGTCCCTCCCGGGCGGCGGGCCGGGGCGGGCTGGGGCGGGAGGGGCGAGCGCGGGTCGCGACTGCGGCGTCCCCGGGCGCCTGCCGCCCGGCCCAGGCAGGTGCGGAAGGGGTCAGGCTTATTAGCATAGCGCGCGGCCTCCGCCAACCAGCGCCCGGCGCGAGCGGGACGGGGCCACTGGGCGGGGCTGAGGGCGGGGCGGGCAGCAGCCGCGGGCGCCACGCCCAGGACAGGTGCGCGGGCGGGTCGGGGAGCGCGTGGCCGTCGGTGTCCTCCCCACGGGACTTCCCTGGCGCGCGCGCCCCCGAGTCACACACCGACCCCTCGGGTCTGGCCGCCCACTCGCCGTGAATTAAAGGGCAGAGTTCAAGGTTGGTTGGAAACTGAGCTGGGCTCCTGTCCACACAGCGTGGAAGGGCCGGCCGAGCCCAGTCCTCGGGAACCCTTGCTGCGGCGGATGACGCCCTCTCCACGGCCGCGCCTCCCCATCCCTTCTGCAAACCCGCACGGCAGGATTCATTGGGCAGAGCCCTGGAAGTCCAAAGCTGACCCGACTGACCAGCCCTAGTGTCGGCCCAGAGTCGGTGCCCTGGAACCGGCCAGGGACGGGTGGCCTGGGGACAGTGGCCCTTTCTGGGTCGGCTGCAGTCTCCCAAGGCTCCCCCGCTGGAGACAGCCCTTTAGGAGTTTGCCCAGTGCCTCCAGAAAGCACTTTTGTGGGGTGGGGAGGGACAGGGGACTCGGCCTGGAATTCTGGAATTCCCAAGGGGTCAGAATGGTTATGGGAAGTTTAATAAAACTGGCAAATCACATGAATTCTGCAACAGCTGCACGCGTGACCTGGGCCAGCCGCTTCCCCTCCTTTGTCATCCTGTAGAACCCTCTGTGCCATAAAGAGCTGGGAGCCCCTGTGTCCGGTGTCTGGGTCCCTTTTGATGTGGATGTTTCATAAGTTTGGGGTCCAGGTGGGGCGTCTCTGGGCTGGGGTGCACATAGGCGTGTCCATGGCCGTGCGGCAGGCCTGCCTCCTCACCAGGGCTTCCACCTGAGAGCTGGGTGCCCTTTGCCGTCTGTGGGCCGGGGGTGGGGAAGGTGGCGGGTGGTGAGTCCATGGAAGCACTGAGGGAGAGACAGCGGGGAGGAGGGGCATCCCACATCCCACGTCCAGGCTGTGAGAAGCTGGGGTAGTATCAGCCCCACTTTGCTAGTGAAAAAACCAAGGCTCTGAGAGTGGGCTCAGCAGCTCACACCTGTAATCCTGGCACTGTGGGAGGCTGACACAAGAGGAATGCTTGAGCCAAGGAGTTTGAGAGCAGCCTGAAAAACAAGATGAGACCCCACCTCTACAAAAAAAAATTTTTTTTAATTAGCCAGACGTGGCAATGCCCCTCTTCAGTCCCAGATACTCAAGAGGCTAAGGAGGGAGGATGGCTTGTTGGCCCAGCCTCCAGAAGGTGGGGGCTGCAGTGAGCTATGACCACCCCACTTCACTCCAGTCTGGGCAACAGAGACAGACCCTGTCTCAAAGAAAAAAAAAAAGAAAGAAAGAAAGAAAGAAAAGAAAAACAAAAAAGAAGACCAAGGCTGTGAGAGGTGAGGACACGGTGGGACTGGGACCCAGCCCCCCTCCAGCTTGTCTGCCACTTGGCGAGGGGGAATGGAAGGACAGGTGGGGGCGACCCTGGAAGAAGGTTCCCGCCTCTCCCGCAACCACGGCCTGGCACCACCCTGGCGGGAGTGTGGATTTCAGACACATGCCTGCCTTCTGCTTATTCACCTGTTCCTTGCCTCCAAAGGTTTCTATTTATAGCCTCCCTTCCTTCTCTCTCCCCCTCACAGACACAGATAAGGCTTGCAGATACCTGAGCCAAGCCTCCACCCACACCATCCCTCCCTGCCCACCTACCCATTTTGTGGCCATCCGCCAAGCCCCAGAAAGCTCATGTCCTAATCCAGCTAGAGCCGTGTGCTATCCAGGGCAGCCGCAGCCTTCCCGTGGAGAATGGCTGATCTTACCCTAGGAATGCCCCAGAGGGTCTGAGGGCCTCAGAGCACCTTTGGGGTCAGGTCCTAGGGCTCCCCCAGCAACTCCCCCCAACCCCTGGCCAGGGACACTTGAATCCGTTTCGGACTCACTCCAGCTGTGACGCATAGCGCAGTGTCCAGGCTGGACCCAAGAAGGCCCCACAGAGGGAAACCTCAGTGTCTCCCTTTCCATGCATGCTGCCTCGGGGAGGGAGGGCAGCCTTCTTCGTCCTCTGGTCCTCAGTGCTGGCCGCTTGGCTCTGGGGGTTAACCTTACATGCCCCTGTGTGGGAACCCCCCCGGCCCACAGCCTGCTAGACTTGCCCTCCTGAACTGCAGCAGGCGATCCCCGCCCTCGCCCTCTTCCCTGGACATCAGGACCTTGGGATGATGACTTGTGCTGGGCCTGGCAGCCTGGCCCCTCCCATCTGCCTGCATCAGACGCCCAACAGCAGTTTTCCAGCGGGGAGCCCACCCCAGGAACTGCCGATCAGGACAAAAATGGTTAGAGTTCCATTTATGTGGACGTTTTCGTCCCATGCATATGTCCTCCTGCTTTTCTGGTTTCACAGTGGATGTAAATACATAGTGCCTGGAGATGTACATGCGTGTATCCATCTGGGTATACATCTCTGTCACCACTGCCGACTGGAGTGCAGTGGAGTGATCTTGGCTCACTGCAGCCCCTGCCTCCTAGGTTCGAGTGATTCTCCTGCCTCAGCCTCCCAAGTAGCTGGGATTACAGGTGTGCACTACCACACCCAGATATTTTTGTGTGGAGGTTTTTTTTTTTTCTTTTTTTCTTTTTTTGAGACGGAGTTTCGCTCTTGTTACCCAGGCTGGAGTGCAATGGCGCGATCTCGGCTCACCGCAACCTCCGCCTCCTGGGTTCAAGCAATTCTCCTGCCTCAGCCTCCCGAGTAGCTGAGACTACAGGCACGTGCCACCATGCCCAGCTAATTTTTGTATTTTTAGTAGAGACGGGGTTTCACCATGTTAACCAGGATGGTCTCGATCTCTTGACCTCGTGATCCACCCGCCTCGGCCTCCCAAAGTGCTGGGATTATAGGCGTGAGCCACCGCGCCCGGCCTGCTTTTTTTTTTTTTTTTGAGACAGAGTCTCGATCTGTCGCCTGACTAGAGTGCAGTGGCACGATCTCAGCTCACCACAACCTCCGACTCCCTGGGTCAGATGATTTTCCTGCCTCAGCCTCCCGAGTAACCAGGATTACAGGGGCCTGCCGCCACACCCAGCTATTTTTTTTTTTTTTTGTATTTTTAGTAGAGATGAGGTTTTACCATGTTGGCCAGGCTGGTTTTGAGCTCCTGATCTCGAGTGATCTATGTGCCTCAGCCTCCCAGAGTGCTGGGATTACAGGCGTGAGCCACCACTCCTGGCCTGAAGGGTGGTTGTTAAGCTGGCATTCAGTGGACACATCCTGTGTGAAATGGGGGGTCCCGAGAGACAGACATGCTTGTTGTCAGAGCCCCAGCTACACTGGCTTTCAGTGGCAGTGCCCGGTGGCTGGCAGCCCTGTGCGCTCAGGAGATGAAGGGGATGGACATGGTATTTGCCGTGTGCCTTTCACAGGATGTGTCTTTTGCCTGACAAATGGCATAATGCCCGGTTGTCTGACCTGCAACCGTGAGTCCCTCCAGAAAACTTGCTCACACTGGCAGACGCCCTGTCTTGTCTGATTCGCGTCCAGGTTATACCTGCCTGATCATCACTCTGGTGCTGGGAGCCTGCCCTGTGTCCCCCGAGTCCCCGAGAAAACCCAGCCCGGGCAGCCCCTGGTTCTTCCTTGTGGAAGGTACAAATTCAGTCCCCACCAAAATGGGAAGCACATTCAGAGACTTACTACCCACAGATCCTGGGCTGGGAGGGCGCCATCGTCCATCCCCAGATCCCACGAGGCAGAAGTGAAGGTTTGGGCAGAGAGAAGAGAGAGCGTGTGGCCATGAGCCATATGCACAGGGAATGGGGGGTGGTCATCGCAGCACAGGTTCGTGGTCAAATGCCTGAATGGTCTGATGAAAGGAAGCACAGGGAGTGTGAGAGCCCAGGCTCCTAGTGGGAGAGACGCCTCTTGAGTGCTCATCTCTGGCAGCCAGCATGGGCGCCTGGGCATGGTGTCCTCCTGGTGCCCAGGCTGCAGGCTTGGCTGTGCTGCCCATTACAACCGTCCCTACCAACACTGCCGGTGACATACAGGACACTGCAGGAGCAGATGCCTTAGCACAGGCCAGGGAGAGCAGCGGTGCTGAGGTGGCCCTCGGACTTGGGGCAGATGACGTGAGAATTGAACCATCAAGTAGCGAGGCAGTGTGCATGTGTGTCTGCAGGTCACAGGGGTGTTTGTGCGTGTGTCCATGGGCATATGCATGAGGAAAGTGGCAGTAGCTGCTCCAAGGTGGCATGGAGGCTGGGCATCAGCGGGTAAGCACGAGGTACCAGGAGAGGGATCTGCGGGGTCCCCAGCATCGTCCTGCAGAGTTGGATGCCTGCGGGTTCCTCCGGTGACAGCTCTGCCACCTGCTGTCTGCCAGCGTCCTTTGAGCTTCCCACCTGCCATGTTAGAGCTGACACCTGCCTGGGAGGCAGGCTGTGGGGAGGCTGTGGGGCCGCTGGGCAGCTGCCGGGAAGGAGGAACTGGTGGCCGGCTGAGTGCATTCTCCCTCCCAGCCACAAGGAGGACAAAGCCGGCTGGGTAAGGGGCTGGGGCCACACCACGCCTGGGATCTGGATGAGTGCTGTCCAGGGCTCCTGCGAACAGGGATGGGTCTGGGGCAGGGGGACCTGGGACGGGGAACCTGGTGTCCCTTCCAGATGCAGGTCAGCATGAGTTTCGACAGGTGTGACGGTGCTTTCTCCGTGGCCTGCGGCCTGGGTTACCGCATCGGCAGGTCAGGGCTTCGGGCAAAAGTCGCACAGGCCTCGGAGCCCCCGTGCCTCCAGAAATGCCTGGGACAGCGTCGACAGAGTGCCGACGGACAGCACGGTGGACTGAACTGTGTCTCCCTAAAATATGTTGGGGTCCCACCCCCACCTCTGGGCATGGGGCCTTATTGAAAATAGAGTTGGCCGGGCTCAGTGGCTCACGCCTGTAATCCCAGCACTTTGGGAGCCCGAGGCGGGCGGATCACGAGGTCAGGAGTTTGAGACCAGCCTGGCCAATGTGGAGAAACCCCATCTCTACTAAAAATACAAAAATCAGCCGGGCACATGCTAGTGGTGGCACGCCTGTAATCCCAGCTACTCAGAAGGCTGAGGCAGGAGAATTGCTTGAACCTGGGAGACTCTGTCTGAAAAAAAAAAAGTATCTCTACTTGTGCCCGAGAGCCCACTGTTGCAGATGCGTCCCTTAGGCTATTTCTGTGTCAGTGCCTTTGACCTTGCGATGCCTGCTGAGTGAATTCAAGCCTCTTTTTCCATGAAGGTGTTTAGAGAACCCTAGGATGTAGTTACGGAAGGACGGGGTGCAGGGGCAGCGCCACCGGAGGCGGCTTCTTCAGGCCCTCCCTCATTGGGCCGGGCCCTCCAGCTGTTCCGTGTTGGGGAGGCTGCTGTAGCGGAGGGCGCCCTCCCTCCCTGCCCTCCTTCTCCCTGCATCACGTCGTGGGGCGGGGTGTTAGGGTCCCCTTGGAGGCCTCCGGGGTTTTTCAGATGAGCTGCCGAGTAGGTGCCCCAGCTGGGCCCACAGTGGAATGCCAGCCCTGTGTGCCTCTTGTTAGCAGAGGATATGAGGCAGGTTTTCTGAGTATCTTTTTTCATCTATGAAACAGGAGCACTGGCCTCTGCCTCCTTCCCTAGGGCCACATGAGCGTAAAAACAGGTGGCCCCAAATTAGAGGAATGCCAAAGCCCCACCCAGATGCACCAAGAGGATCCTGGGAGGGTCGGGCTGCTGTGGCCGGTGCGCTGGGCCCCGGGATAGTGGAGCTGCAGCTGGTGAGGCCCTCAGTTGGAGGAAACCGCCCCACAACGCACACCTGTGGTTCTGGAAAGGCCTGGGCTGGAGTCTTGTAAACCACACCCTGCTGCCGCCTGGGTGCCCAGAGCGCTGGTCCTGGCTCCTGAGACCCAGGTATGAGAATTACGGGCAGTTTCTTGGGGAGTCCAGCCTGGGGCCAGGGGATCTCCGTTCCTACCTGACCTCTTTCTAATGGGGACGTTCCCTGGTCCCTAGGACCTGGCGGCGCTTTCTGGACGGCAGGGTTCACACTCCCCATGCTGTTGCGTAATGTGAAACCGAGGGCCTGGACCCCGCAGGGCAGGAGCCCTCCGTGGCTTGGTGCCTCGCAGTCAGGTCCTGCTGTACTCCAGGGTGGGAGGGAGACCCAGGCTTCCAGGGCCCTGCCTAAGAGCAGTGGGTCCACATCCCAGCCGCCGAGGCCCATGTGGTCTGAGTGCGCCGCTCTCTGGCTCCGGCGCTGTGCACGTCCCCACCCTGCAACATGAGGGGCTTCGGCTCATCTCCCTCGCGTGGCCATAGGAGGGGCCCGGCCTCTCCGCTGTCCCTGGACAGCCCCACTGTATCCGAGTGCAGTTGTCTGGCTCTACCTAGGGCTTTGTTAAAAAGAAATATGGAGCTGGAGGCCTTGCTCCGAGCCTGAGGTCTCTTCCCTATACGACAGGGTCTGCTGAGTTCTGAGGGACCCCGAGTCGCCATTTTCCTGTCATTCTGAAGTCCTCCCCTGGACTGGGCAGACTCTCCCAGACGCCAGGTCACCCATGAGGAGGGCTGAGGCCGCATCTTCACCTGGACGCTGGCCTGCGGCTCTTAACTCTCCTGTGGTCTCCATGAGGGAACCTGGAGGGGACAGGCCTGCTCCCTGCAGACCCACGTGCAGGGACAGAGTGTGCCCTGAGGAGGGGCCCTGGGCTTCCTGTCACAGCCCCCGGGAGCCGCAGTGGCGGAAGGCCTGGGTCCAACCGGGAGGGGACGGGGTTCAGCTTCCTCAGTGGGGCTGAGCGTGCAGAGGCAGCCCAGGGTTTGGGAGTGGGGCCGGCGGAGTGTGACAGGGTGGGCTCCTTGTCTGGGCTCCGCTCTGTCCTCGACTCTGGGCGA
Organism: Alouatta palliata; assembly: GCA_004027835.1. Classification (NCBI taxonomy): domain Eukaryota; kingdom Metazoa; phylum Chordata; class Mammalia; order Primates; family Atelidae; genus Alouatta; species Alouatta palliata. Next base: position 1,868 of record PVKV010041017.1, on the reverse strand, counting down.
TGCTGGCTTGTAGGAGGTGTGTGGCTGTGATTCAGGGAGGGCGGTTGCATTCCCTGAGGACAAGGGCCGCCCAGCGGGACAAGCACACAGGGACGGGCTTTTCATGCGCCTTGCAGAGGCCACAGTCAGTTAAAACCGTTCCCATCCACAGCACAAGTGACAGTGGGCGCGGGAGCCTTCCCTTCCCCTGCCCCACCTGGACCCGGTGCCCCGCCCCAGCTCTGGCCTTGCTGAGTCCCCAGCACTAGCTATCACAGGTCACATCGTGGTTTTAGGAGGGAACTTCAGAGCTGAGGGTGACACAGAGAAGGGAGCCTCAGACAGGCCAGCATCAGAATTCACCCCCTGAGGCACCTGCCTGCATGGAAGCAGGGGGCCTGGGGCAGAGCACAGCCTGGGAGGCCAGGCAGTTCCCAGCCTGTCCACGCCCCCCACAACCTGACAGCCCCTCCCCTCCTCCTTTCCCCGAGGCATCGGGGAGCCACTCAGTGACTCGTAGGCACTTCAGCCTCCCCCGGTGAGGCGCAGAGACTTGGGCATCACCTCCCCGAGGGCTGCTGTTGAGGCCACGATCTGTCCAGACAGGGCCCGGAGCTGCCTCCAGGCCTCCTGGACACCCAGGGTCATGGCCTCATGACTGCTCCGTGTCATCCTCCGGTCACCCGTGGAGTAGGTGAACACACAGCCACACGTGACTGGGACTGGCCCTGCTCTGCAGGCTGACGGCCTCACTGGGCATCAGTTGGAGGCCCACATGGTTCCTGGGGAGACTGTGTCTTGAGCCTCCTCTTGGAAGGCCACAGGGAAGGGCAGGCTGGCAGCTGGCTCTGCTGTTCCCAGAAATTTGGCACTGCCTGGTGAGGGCCTCCCAGACACAGGACCATGTCACCAGAGGTCAGAGTAGTGGGAAGGGAAGGTGGGGTATCCGGTGGCCCTTGGTGAGTGCAATCTGAAGTCAGCCGTGCTCCCTGAGGGGTGTCTCCCCTGGTGTGAAGGCTGGTGGAGGTTCCTGCATGTCTGGCCCAAGCTGTGGCCTTCAGGGTCAGGACAGCCAATTCCCCTTCTAGTAAAGAATGCAGAACAATTAGCCGGGCGTGGTGGTGCATGCCTGTAATCCCAGCTACTCTGGAGGCTGAGGCAGAATGGTTTGAACCCAGGAGGTGGTGGTTGCAATGAGCCGAGATCACACCACTGCACTCCAGCCTGGGCAACAAGAGCGAAACTCTGTCTCAAAAAAGAATCCAGAACAGAGACTGGAAACACCCCTTAACTGAGAGGGGAGGGAGGAGGCAGGAAACAGTGGCTGCTCTGGGGTTGGTGAGCAGGTGATTCTTGTCAGCCTGAGGCCCTCAGAGACTGGAGAACAGGGGACCTCTGCCCCTGATGGTGACCCCTCGGAGAGCTACAGGCGCTTTGTAACACTCAGTGTACTCAGAAACCAATCCGGGTCACAGATACCTGTAGTCCCAGTGACACAGGAGGTCAGGGCAGGGGGATCCCTTGAGCCCAGAAGATGTAGGCTGTAGTGAGCTATGATCGCACTACTGCACTCCAGCCTGGGCAACAGAGTGAGACCCCAACTCTTAAAAAAAAAAAAAAAAGCAAAGAAAGCAGCTAGGAGTTCAGAGCCCAGGCAAGCGGGAAACAGGAGCCCCGCGCTCATGCAGGAGCAGGTGTTCCCTTAGAGGGAGGAGCCCAGGTGAGCGGGAAACAGGAGCCCTGCGCTCATGCAGGAGCAGGTGGTCCCTTAGAGGGAGGAGCCCAGGTGAGCGGGAAACAGGAGCCCTGCGCTCATGCAGGAGCAGGTGGTCCCTTAGAGGGAGGAGCCCAGGTGAGCGGGAAACAGGAGCCCTGCGCTCATGCAGGAG
>PVKV010041016.1:0-11791 GCA_004027835.1 Alouatta palliata | reverse complement strand
GGGGAATGGAACGGGGAACAGAACGGAATGGAATGGAATGGAATGGGGAATGGAATGGTGATTGGAATGGGGAATGGAATGGAGAATGGAAAGGGAAATGGAATGAAATGGAATGAGAAATGTAATATAGAATTGAATGTTTAATGGTATGGAATGGAACGGGGAATGGAATGGGGAAAGGAATGGGGAATGGAATGGAAAGGAAGAGGGAGTGAAATGGAATGGAATGGAGAATGGACTGGGGCATGTAATAGAAAGGAATGGGGAATGGATTCTTGAATTTAATGGGCAATGGAATGGAGAATGGAATGGGGAAAGGAATGAAATGTAATGAGAAATGGAATAAAGAATATAATGTTTAAAGAATGGAATGGAATGGGGAATGGAATGTGTAATGAAACATAGAATGGAATGGGGAAGGGAATGTAGAATTTAATTGGGAATGGAATGAAATGGAATGAGAAATGGTATGTAGAATGCAATGTTTACTGGAATGGAATGGAATGTTGTATAGAATGGGGAACAGAATGGAATGGAACAGGGAATGGAATGAGGAATGCAATGGGGAAAGGAAAGAAATGGAATTAGAAAGGGAATATGGAATGGAATGGAGAATGGAATGGAATGGTACGGGGAACGGACTGGGTAATGGAATGGGGCAATTAATGGAATGGAATGGGGAATGGAATAGAATGGAATGGGGAATGGAAGGGGGAATGGAATGGAGAATGGAATGGAATCATATGGGGCAAGTAATGCAATGGAATGGGGAATGGAATGGAATGGATTGAGAAATGGAATTTAGAATGGAATGGAGAATGCAATGGAATGGAAAGGGGAATGGATGGGGAACGGAATAGGGAATGGAATGAAGATTGGAACGGGGAATGGATTGGAGAATGGAGTGGGGAATGGAATGAAATGGAATGAGAAAGGGAATATGGAATGGAATGGAGAATGGAATGGAATGGAATGGGGAATGGAATGGGGAATGGAAGGGAATCGAATGGGGCATGGAATGGAATGGAATGGGGAATGGAATGGAATGGAATGAGAAATAGAATATAGAAAGGAATGGAGAACGCAATGGAATGGAATGGGAATGGATCACGAATGAAATGGGGAATGGAATGAAAGGGAATGAGAAATGGAATATAGAATGGAAGGTTTAATGGAATGGAATGGAACGGCTAATGGAATCGGGAAAGGAATAGGGAATGGAATGGAATGGAATGGGGAATGGAATGAAGAATGGAATGGGGAATGGAATGGAGAATGAAATGAGGAATGGAATGAAATGGAATGAGAAATGGAATGTAGAATGGAATGTTTAATGGAATGGCATGTAACGGGGAATGGAATGGGGAAAGAAATGGGGAATGGAATGGGGAATGGAAAGCAGAATGAAATGGAATGGATCAGAAAATGGAATGGGGAATGGAATGAAATGGAAAGAGAAATGGAATACAGAATTGAATGGCGAATGGAATTGAATGAAACAGGGAATGAAATGGTAAATGGAATGGAGAATGGGATGGAATGCAACGGAGAATGGAATGGGGAATGGAATGGAATGGAATGGGGCATGTCATGGAATGGAATGGGGAATGGAATCTAATTTAATGAGAAATGGAATATAGAATGGATTGGAGAATGGAATGGAATGGAACGGGGAATGAAATGGGGAATGTAATGGGGAATGGAATTTGGAATGGAATGGGGTATGCAATGGAGAATGGAATGGGGAATTGAATGCAAAGGAACGATTAATGGAATAGAATGGAATGGGGAATGGAATGAAATATAATGGAGAATGGAATGGGGAACGAAATGGAATGGAATGGAATGGGGAATGGAATGGGGAATGGATTGGAGAATGGAAAGGGAAATGGAATGAAATGGAATGAGAAATGTAATATAGAATTGAATGTTTAATGGTATGCAATATAATGGGGAATGGAATGGGGAATGGAATGAAGAATGGAATGGAAAAGAAGAGGGAGTGAAATGGAATGAAATGGAGAATGGACTGGGGCATGTAATAGAATGGAAAGCGGAATGGAATGGAATGGAATGGGGAATGGAAAGGAGAATTGAATGGAATGCAACAGGGAATGGAATGGGGAAAGCAATGGAGAATGGAATGAAATAGAATTAGAAATAGAATATACAATGGAATTTTTAATGGAATGGAATGGATCGGTTAATGGAATGGGGAATGGAATGGAATGGAACAGGGTATGTAATGGATTGGAATGAGGAATAGTATGGGGAATAGAATGGAATGGAAGGGGGAAGGGAATGTTGAATGGAATGGGGAATGGAATGGAGAATGGAATGGGGAATGGAATGAAATGGAATGAGAAATGGCATATAGAATGCAATGTTTAATGGAATGGAATGGAATGGGTAATGGAATTGGGAATCGAATGATGCATGTAATGGTACGGTACAGGAAATGGAATGGGGAATGGAATGGAGAATGGAATGGAATGGAACGTTGGAAGGAATATGGAATGGAATTGGGAATGTTATATAATGGAACGGGGAATGGATTGTGGAATGGAATGGGTCATGTAAAGGAATGGAATGGGGAATCTATTGGAATGGAAAGGGGAACGGAACGTTGAATGGAATGGGGAATGGAATGGAGAGTGAAATGGAATGGAACGGGGAATAGAATGTGAAATGAAATGGAATGGAAAGGGGAATGGAAGGGGAATTAAATGGATTGGATCGGGAAATGGAATGGGGTATGGAATAGAGAATGGAATGGAATGGAATGGGGAATGGATTGGATAATGGAATGGGACATGTAATGGAATGAAATGGTGAATGGAACGGGGAATGAAATTGGGAATAGAATGGAATGCATTGGGGAATGGAATGGGGAATTGAATTTAGAATGGAATGGAGTGGAACGGGGAATGAAATGTGGAATGGAATGCAGAATGGAATGGAATGGAACGGGCAATGCAAAGGGGAATGGGATTGAATGGAAGAGAGAGTGAAATGGAATGGAACGGAGAATGGAATGGGGAATGGAATGGAATGGAACGGGGAATGGAATGGAAAATGGAATGGAGAATGGAGTGGAATCGAATGGGGCATGTCATGGAATGCAATGGGGTATAGAATGGAATGGAATGAGAAATGGAGTATAGAATGGAATGGAGAATGGAATGGAATGGAATGGGGAATTGATCGGGAATGGAATGGGGAATGGAATGAAATGGAATGAGACACGGAATATAGAATGGAATGTTTAATGGAATGGAATGGGACGGTTAATGATATAGGGAATCGAATGGTGAATGTAATTGTGAATAGAATTGTAGGGAAAGGGGAATTCAATTTCAATGGAATGAAGAATGGAATGGGGAACGGAGTGGAATGTAACGGGGAATGGAATGGGGAATGGAATAAATTGGAATGAGAAATATAATATTGAATGGAATTTAGTATGGAATGGAATGAAACGGGGAATGTAATGGGAAATGGAAAGGCATGGAATGGGGAATTGAATGGGGCATGGAATGGAGAATGGAATGGGAATTGGAATGTAATGGAATGGGGAATTAAACGGGGAATTTAATCGGGAATCGAATGGAGAATGGAGTGGGAAATCGAATGGAATGGATTGGGGAATGGAATGGAGAATGGAATGGAGAATGGATTGGAAAGGAACGGGTAATTGAATGGAGAATGCAATGGAATTTAACTGGAACGGAATGGAGAATGGAATGGGGAATGGAAAGGGGAATGGTATTGAATGGAAGAGGGAGAGAAATGGAATGAAACGGAGAATGGAATGGAGCATGTAATGGAATGGAATGGAGAATGGAATGGAGAAAAAAATAAAATGGAATGGACAATGGAATGGAATTGAATGGAGTTCAGAATGGAATGGAATGGAACGGGGAATGGAATGGAAAGGAAGGGGTATGGAATGAGGAATGGAACGTGGAATGGAATGGGGAATGGAATGGAGAATGGACTGGAATGGAACAAGGAATGCAATGGGGAATGGAATATGGAAAGGAATGGAATGGAACAGGGAATGGAATGGAGAATGGAATGGGGAATGGAATGAAATGGAATGAGAAAGGGAATATGGAATGAAATGGAGAATGGAATGGAATGGTACGGGGAATGGATTCTGTAATGGAATGGGGCATTTAATGGAATGGAATGGGGAATTTAATGGAATGGAACTGGGAATGGAATCGGGAATGGAATGGAATGGAAAGGGGAATGGAACCATTAATGAATTGGAAAGGAATGGGGAATGGAATGAGGAATGGAATGGGGAATGGAATGGAGAATGGAATGTTGAATGTAATGTAATGGAATGCTTAATGGAATGGGGAATCGAATGGAGAATTGAATGGGAAATGGAATGGAATGGATTGGGGAATGCAATGGAGAATGGAATGGAGAATGGAATGGAAAGGAACGGGTGATTGAATGGAGAATGGAATGGAATTTAACGGGGAATGGAATGGAGAATGGAATGGGGAAAGGAATGGGGAATGGAATTGAATGGAAGAGGGAGAGAAATGGAATGAAATGGAGAATGGAATGGAGCATGTAATGGAATGGAATGGAGAATGGAATGCAGAATAAAATGGAATGGAATGGAGAATGGAATGGAATGGAATGGGAAATGGAATGGGATGGAACGGGGAATGCAGTGGGGAATGGAATAGGGAATGGAATGGAATGGAACAGGAAATGGAATGGAGAATGGAATGGGGAATGGAATGAAATGGAATGAGAAAGGGAATATGGAATGGAATGAAAAATAGAATGGAATGGTAAGGCGAATGGATTGGGTAATGGAATGGGGCATTTAATGGAATGGTATGGGGAATGGAATCGAATGGAATGGGGAATGGAATTGGGAATGGAATGGAATGGAACAAGGAATGGAATTGGGGATGAAATTGAATGGAACTGGAAATGGAATAGGGAATGGAATGGTAAATGGGATGGAATCGTATGGGGCATGTAATGGAATGGAATGGGGAATGGAATGGAATTGAATGAGAAATGGAATATAGAATGGAATGGAAAATGCAATGGAATGGAATGGGGAATGGATGGGGAATGCAATGGGGAATGGATGAAAGGGAATGAGAAATGGAATATAGAATGGAATGTTTAACGTAATGGAATGGAACGGCTAATGGAATCGGGAAAGGAATGGGGAGTTAAATGGAATGGAAAGGGGAATGGAATGAAGAATGGAATCTGGAATGGAATGGAGAATGAAATGAGGAATGGAATGAAATGGAATGAGAAATGGAATATAGAATGGAATGTTTAATGTAATGGAATGGAATGGGGACTGGAATGGGGAATGGAATGGGGAATGTAATGGGAAATGGGAAGCAGAATGAAATGGAATGGATCAGAAAATGGAATGGGGAATGGAATGAAATGGAAAAAGAAACGGAATTTAGAAAGGAATGGAGAATGGAATTGAATGGAACAGGGAATGAAATGGTAAATGGAATAGAGAATGGGATGGAATGCAACGGAGAATGGAATGGGGAATGGAATGGAATGGAATGGGGCATGTTATGGAATGGAATGGAGAATGGAATCTAATTTAATGAGAAATGGAATATAGAATGGATTGGAGAATGGAATGGAATGGTACGGGGAATGAAATGGGGACTGTAATGGGGAATGGGATTCGGAATGGAATGGGTTATGCAATGGAGAATGGAATGGGGAATTGAATGCAATGGAATGATTTATGGAATGGAATGGAATGTGGAATGGAAGGAAATATAATAGGCAATGGAATGGGGAACGGAATGGAAAGAAATGGAACGGGGAATGGAATGGTGATTGGAATGGGGAATGGAATGGGGAATGGAATGGAAATGAAGAGGGAGTGAGATGGAATGGAATGGAGAATGGACTGGGGCAAGTAATAGAATGGAATGGGGAATGGAATGGAATGGGGAATGGAATGGGGAATGGAAAGGAGAATTGAATGGAATGCAACGGGGAATGGAATGGGGAAAGCAATGGAGAATGGAATGAAATAGAATAAGAAAAAGAATATACAATGGAATTTTTAATGGAATGAAATGGATTGGTTAATGGAATGGGGAATGGAATGGAATGGAACGGGGAATGTAATGGATTGGAATGCAGAATAGAATGGGGAATAGAATGCAATGGAATTGGGAAGGGAATGTTGAATGGAATGAAGAATGGAATGGGGGATGGAATGGAATGGAACAGAATGGAGAATGGAATGGGTAATGGAATGAAATAAAATGAGAAATGGAATATAGAATGCAATGTTTAATGAAATGGAATTGTATGGATAATGGAATTGGGAATCAAATGATGCATGTAATGGTATGGTACAGGAAATGGAATGGGGAATGGAATGGAGAATGGAATGGAATGGAACGTTGAAAGGTATGTGGAATGGAATGCGGAATGTTATGGAATGGAACGGGGAATGGAATGTGGAATGGAATGAGTCACGTGAAAGAATGGAATGGCAAATGGATTGGAATGGAACGGGGAACGGAATGTTGAATGGAATGGGGAATGGAATGGGAAATGGAATGGAGAGTGAAATGGAATGGAACGGGGAATAGAATGTGAAATGAAATGGAATGGATAGGGGAATAGAATGGGGAATTAAAAGGATTGGAACGGGGAATGGAATGGGGAATGGAATGGAGAATGGAATGGAATGGTATTGGGAATGGATTGGGTAATGAAATGGGGCATGTAATGGAATGCAATGGGGAATGTAAAGGAATGGAACGGGGAATGGAATTAAGAACAGAATGGAATAGAATGGGGAAGGAATGGGGAATAGAATGGAGAATGAAATGGAGAGGAATGGGGAATGGAATGTCGAATGGAATGCAGAATGGAATGGAATGGAACGGGCAATGCAATGGGGAATGAGATTGAATGGAAGAGAGAGTGAAATAGAATGGAACGGAGAATGGAATGGGGAATGGAATTGAATGGAAAGGGGAAATGAATGGGGAATGGAATGGAGAATTTAATGGAATCGTATGGGGCATGTCATGGAATGGAATGGGGTATGTAATGGAATGGAATGAGAAATGGAGTATAGAATGGAATGGAGAATGGAATGGAATGGAATGGGGAATGGATGGGGAATGGAATGCAGAATGGAATGAAATGGAATGAGACATGGAATTTAGAATGGAATGTTTAATGGAATGGCATGGAATGGTGAACGAAATAGGGAATGGGATGGGGAATGGAATTGTGAATGGAATGGAAAGGAAAGGGGAATGGAATTTCAATGGAATGAAGAATGGAATGGGGAATGGAATGGAATGGGGCATGTTATAGAATGGAATTTGGAATGGAATCTAATTTAATGAGAAATGGAATATAGAATGGATTGGAGAATGGAATGGAATGGAACTGGGAATGAAATGGGGAATGTAATGGGGAATGGAATTTGGAATGGAACCTGGTATGCAATGGAGAATGGAATGGGGAATTGAATGCAATGGAACGGTTAATGGAATGAAATGGAATGGGGAATGGAATGAAATATAACGGGGAATGGAATGGTGAATGGAATGGTTAATGGAATGGAGAATGGAAAGGGAAAAGGAATGAAATGGAATGAGAAAGGTAATATAGAATTGAATGTTTAATGGTATGGAATGGAACGGGGAATGGAATGGGGAATGGAATGGGGAATTGAATGGAAAGGAAGAGGGAGTGAAGTGGAATTTAATGGAGAATGGACTGGGACATGTAATAGAATGGAATGGGGAATGTAATGGAATGGAATGGGGAATGTAATGGGGAATGGAAAGGAGAATTGAATGGAATTCAACGGGGAATGGAATGGGGAAAGCAATGGAGAATGGAATAAAATAGAATTAGAAATAGAATATACAATGGAATTTTTAATGGAATGGTGAATTGAATGGGGAAAGGAATGGAATGGAATGGGGAATGGAATGGATTGGAATGCGGAATAGAATGGAAAATAGAATGGAATGGAAGAGGGAAGGGAATTTTGAATGGAAGGGGGAAGGGAATGTTGAATGGAATGAGGAATGGATTGGAAGGGAATGGAGAATGGAATGGGGAATGGAATGAAATGGAATGAGAAATGGAATATAGAATGCAATGTTTAATGGAATGGAATGGAATGGGGAATGGAATTGGGAATCGAACGATGCATGTAATGGTATGGTACAGGAAATGGAATGGAGAATGGAATGGAGAATGGAATGGAATGGAACGTTGAAAGGAATGTGGAATGGAATGGGGAATGTTATGGAATGGAACGGGGAATGGAATGTGGAATGGAGTGTGTCACATAAAGGAATGGAATGGGGAATGGATTGGAATGGAATGGGGAATGGAACGTTGAATGGAATGGGGAATGGAATGGGGAATGGAATGGAGAGTGAAAGGGAATGGAATGGGGAATAGAATGTGAAATGAAATGGAATGGAAAGGGGAATGGAATGGGGAATGAAATGGAGAATGGAATGGAATGGTATGGGGAATGGATTGGGTAATGGAATGGGGCATGTAATGGAATGGAATGGGGAAAGGAAAGGAATCGAACGGAGAATGGAATCGGGAATAGAATGGAATGGAATGGGGAATGGAATAGGGAATGGAATGGGGAATGGAATGGGGAGTGGAATGGAGAATGGAATGGAGTGGAATGGGGAATGGAATGTTAAATGGAATGCAGAATGGAATGATATGGAATGGGCAATGCAATGGGGAATGTGAATGAATGGAGGAGAGAGTGAAATGGAATGCAACGGAGAATGGAATAGGGAATGGAATGGAATGGAACATGGAATGGAATGGGGAATGGAATGGAGAATGGAATGGAATCATATGGGGCATGTCTTGGAATGGAATGGGGTATGGAATGGAATGGAATGAGAAATGGAGTATGGAATGGAATGGAGAATTTAATGGAATGGAAAGGGGAATGGATGGGGAATGGAATGTGGAATGGAATGAAATGGAACAAGACACGGAAAATAGAAAGGGATGTTTAATGGAATGGAACAGTTAATGAAATAGGGAATGGAAAGGGGAATGGAATTGTGAATGGAATGGAAAGGAAAATGGAATGGAATTTCCATGGAATGAAGAATGGAATGGGGAACGGAATGGAATGTAACAGGGAATGGAATGTGGTATGGAATAAAATGGAATGAGAAATGTAATATTGAATGGAATTTAGTATGGAATGTAATGGAATGGGGAATGGAAAGGAATGGAACGGGGAATTGAATGGGGAATGGAATGAAGAACAGAATGTTGAATGAAGGTAATGGAATGATGAATTGAATCAGGAATGGAATGGGGTATCGAATGGAGAATGGAATGGGAAATGGAACGGAATGGATTGGGGAATGGAATGGAGAATGGAATGGAGAATGGAATGGAAAGGAACAGGTAATTGAATGGAGAATGGAATGGAACTTAATGGGGAATGGAATGGAGAATGGAATGGGGAATGGAATGGGGAATGGAATTCAATGGAAGAGGGAGAGAAATGGAATGAAATGGAATGGAGCATGTAGTAGAATGGAATGGAGAATGGAATGGAGAATAAAATGGAATGGAATGGAGAATTGAATGGAATGAAATGGGGAATGGAATGGAATGGAACGTGGTATGGAAGGAGGAATGGAACGGGGAATGGAATGGGGAATGGAATGGAGAATGTAATGGAATGGAACGGGTAGTGCAATGGGGAATGGAATAGGGAATGGTATGGAATGGAACAGGGAATGGAATGGAGAATGGAATGGGGAATGGAATGAAATGGAATGAGAAAGGGAATCTGGAATGGAATGGAGAATGGAATGGAATGGTATGGGGAATGGATTGGGTAGTGGAATGGGGCATTTGATGAAATGGAATGGGGAATGCAATCGAATGGTATGGGGAATGGAATCAGGAATGCAATGGAATGGAACGAGGAATGGAATTGGAAATGAAATGGAATGGAACGGGGAATTGAATGGGGAATGGAAGGGGGAATGGAATGGAACCGTATGGGGAATGTAATGGAATGGAATGGGGAATGGAATGGAATGGAGTGAGAAATGGAATATAGAATGGAACGAAGAATGCAATGGAATGGAATGGGGAATGGATGGGGAATGGAATGGGGAATGGAATGAAAGGGAATGAGAAATGGAATATAGAATGGAATGTTTAATGGAATGGAATGGAATGGCTAATGGCATCGGGAATGGAATGGGGAATGGAATGGAATGGAACAGGGAATGGAATGAAGAATGGAATGGGGAATGGAATGGAGAATGAAATGAGGAATGAAATGAAATGGAATGAGAAATGGAATATAGAATGGAATGTTTAATGGAATGGAAGGTAACGGGGAATGGAACTGGGAATGGAATGGGGAATGGAATGGGGAATAGGAAGCAGAATGAAACGGAATGGATCCGAAAATGGAAATTGGGAATGAAATGAAATGGAAAGAGATATGGAATATAAAATGGAATGGAGAATGGAATTGAATGGAACAGGGAATAAAATGGTAAATAGAATGGAGAATGGGGTGGAATGCAACGGAGAATGCAATGGGGAATGGAATGGGGCATGTTATGGAATGGAATGGGGAATGGAATCTAATTTAATGAGAAACAAAATATAGAACGGATTAGAGAATGGAATGGAATGGAACTGGGAATGAAATGGGGAATGTAATGGGGAATGGAATTTGGAATGGAATGGGGTATGCAAAGGAGAATGGAATGGGGAATTGAATGCAATGGAACAATTAATGGAATGGAATGGAAAGGGGAATGGAATGAAATATATCGGGGAATGGAATGGGGAAAGGAAGGGAAAGGAATTGAATGGGGAATGGAATGGCGATTGGAATGGGGAATGGAATGGAGAATGAAAAGGGAAATGGAATGAAATGGAATGAGAAATGTAATATAGAATTGAATGTTTAATGGTATGGAATGGAATGGGGAATGGAATGGGGAATGGAATGGGGAATGGAATGGAAAGGAAGAGGGAGTGAAATGAAATGGAATGGAGAATGGACTGGTGCATGTAATAGAATGGAATATGGAATGGAATGGAATGGAATGGAATGGTTAATGGAAAGGAGAATTGAATGGAATGCAATGGGGAAAGCAATGGAGAATGAAATGAAATAGAATTAGAATTAGAATATACAATGAAATCGTTAATGGAATAAAATGGATCGGTTAGTGGAAAGGGGAATTGAATGGGGAAAGGAATGGAATGGAATGGGGAATGGAATGGAATGGAACGGGGAATGAAATGGGGAATGTAATGGGGAATGGAATTTAGAATTGAATGGGGAATGCAGTGGAGAATAGAATGGGGAATTGAATGCAATGAAATGATTAATGGAATGGAATGGAATGGGTTATGGAATGGGGAACGGAATGGAATGGAATTGAATGGGGAATGGAATGGTGATTGGAATGGGGAATGGAATGGAGAATGGAAAGGGAAATAGAATGAAATGGAATGAGAAATGTAATATAGAATTGAATGTTTAATGGTATGGAATGGAATGGGGAATGGAATGGTGAATGGAATGGGGAATGGAATGGAAAGGAAGAGGGAGTGAAATGAAATGGAATGGAGAATGGACTGGGGCATGTAATAGAATGGAATGGGGAATAGAATGGAATGGAATGGGGAATGGAATGCGGAATGGAACGGAGAATTGAATGGAATGCAATGGGGAAAGCAATGGAGA
>PVKV010041015.1:0-11786 GCA_004027835.1 Alouatta palliata | reverse complement strand
CTCTTCCCCCTCTTCCCTTTTTTCCATCTTCCTCCCTCTTCCTTCCACCTCCTTCCTCCTCCTTCTTCTTTCTCCTTCTTCCTTCTTTTTTTTTAGATGGGAGTTTCGCTCTTGTTGCCCAGGCTCAAGTGCAGTGGCGCGATCTTGGCTCACTGCAACCTCCGCCTCCTGGGTTCAAGTGATTCTCCTGCCTCAGCCTCTTGAGTAGCTGGGATTACAGGCATGTGCCGCCATTCCCGGCTAATTTTATATTTTGAGTAGAGATGGGGTTTCTCCTCTGCCCACCTTGGCCTCCCAAAGTGCTGGGATTACAGGCGTGAGCCACTGCGCCAGGCTGGAGTACCTTATTATTAATGAGTTTCAACAGTTTGGATTCAGAGTAACTGAGATGTAACATTTTCATGTCATTAGCTTGCAGGGGACTTTCAAGAAAGAGCCTCCAGTGAAGTCTGGATTAAGCTTTTCCCCTTCCCTAACTGCCCCCAGGCTGAGTGCAAAGTGCCCTATTTTAGCAGCAGCGCTTTGCTCCCTCTGCTGGGCTCTCAGCCAGATAATCTGAATCCTGGACTTTCGCTCTCTGGTGTGTAAATGTACATAATAGTTTCTACCTTGCATGGTTATCAGCAGAACGTGAGAGAAGACGTACAGAGCCCTGGGCACATAGTAGGTGAGTAATAACAAAGGCTTGGTCGTAGTAACCGTACTTGGAAATTAAGAACAGGTGGCCCTTGGTGAATGGAACATCAGTACTCCTGGTGCAGGGAAGTCTCAACCTTAGAGCTTTTGTTCTGTAGTAGCTTCCTGTGCTGCGTTGCACTGATTTGTTTTCTCTTCTTCAGCCTGTACATTTCTCACAGATTTTGTATTTCCAGAATTCTGTTTAAAGCATGTTCTATGGCTCATAAAATCAAGTCCACATTCCTGGGTGCTGAGGCTCACACCTGTAATCCCAACACTTTGGGAGGCTGAGGCAGGCGGATCACAAGGTCAAGAGATGGAGACCATCCTGGCCAACATCGGGAAACTCCCTATCTACTAAAAATACAAAAATTAAGGGCTGGGTGCAGTGGCTCATGCCTGTAATCCTAGCACTGGGAGGCTGAGGCGGGCGGATTACAAGGTCAGATCGAGACCATCCCGGCTAACATGGTGAAACCCCATCTCTACTAAAATACAAAAATTAGCCAGGCATGGTGGCACGTGCCTGTAGCCCCAGCTACTCAGGAGGCTGAGGCAGGAGAATCGTTTGAACTGGGGAGGTGAAGGTTGCAGTGAGGCTGCACTCTAGCCTGGCAACAGAGCGAGACTCCGTGTAAAAAAAAATAAATCAAGTGCACATTCCTTAGTCTGGTTTTCAAGGCTTTCTGATCTTGTAATTCTCTCTTTATTCTTTTCTCCCACGTGATGCCACCCCAGAGGATCTGTTACCGTTTCTCCTGCATCCTCTGTGCAGGCAGACCTCTCTGCCTGTGGGACGTCCTACCTGTCTGGCTCCTTTTTCAAACCGTCTCTAACAGGTCTAGTTCCTGGTGACCTCTATTCTCCTTCCTCTCAACCTGGCTCTCTTTCTGTCTTGGTCTTGTTAGGAGGGATTTACTGCTGTTAGATAGAGGCTTTACATGCTTTGCAAACCCTCCCTCCTTTTCAAATGAGTAAACAGCCTTGAGAGGTTAAATATCCCATTTGTAAGTAAGTTTCATCACTTCCTTTACATTGAAAGGTCTTCATGGTTGAGATTCAATCCTTGCATAACAGTTATTTTCAGATTATTTTATGGCGGGAAGGGGAGATGCTTCTAACTTTTTTCCTTGATTACGAAGCATTTTGCAGTTCTTTGAAGACAATAATAACTATGGCTAGTGTTTATTGAGTACAGTCAGCCCCGTATTCAGTATCTCTGGGTTCCGCATCTCAGGATTCAGCCAGCCTCTGATTGAAAATATTCAAGAAGGCCTGGAGCAGTGGCTTACACTTGTAATCCTAGCACTTTGGGAGGCTGAAGTGGGTGGATCATGAGGTCAGGAGTTTAAGACCAGCCTGGCCAACACAGTGAAACCCCGTCTCTACTGAAAATACAAAAAATTAGCTGGGCGTGGTGGCAGGTACCTGTAATCCAAACTACTCAGGAGTCTGAGGCAGGAGAATCGCTTGAACCTGGGAGGCGGAGGTTGCAGTGAGCTGAGATCGCACTGCTGCACTCAGGCCTGGGCGACAGAATGAGACTTTGTCTGAAAAAAAAAAAGAAAAGAAAAAAAAAAAAAAGAAAATATTCGAGAAAAGAATTGCATCTGTACTGAACATGTAGACTTTCCCCATGGATTTTTGTATCTGGGGAAGGTCTTAGAACCAGTTGCCTACAGATACGTAGGGAAAACTATACATATTACCATGCACCACGCACGTTGCTGGCACTTCACATTTAGTAACTCATTTAATCCATTGAACAACCCTATGGGAAAGGCTCTATAATTATACCCACTCCATAGATGAAGAAAGGGAGGCACAGAGAGGTTAAGTAACTGACTCAGTGTCACATAGCTAGAAAATGATAGCCAGGATTTGAACCCCAGACAGGCTGTCTCCAGAGCCGCAGAGAGCTCTTCACTGCCATGCTTTTCTGTCCTGTTGATGTCCTTTGCCTTAAACTTGCCTCACCTTCTTTAGGCTCTCTGATGAAATGCCCTAAACATGGGCAGTTAGTAAATGATTTTCTTTCTTTTTTTTTTTCTTTGAAATGGAGTCTTGCTCTATCACCCAGGCTGGAGTGCAGTGGCACAATCTCAGCTCACTGCAACCTCCGTCTCCTGGGTTCAAGTGAATCTCCTGCCTCAGCCTCCCAAGTAGCTGGGACTACAGGCACATGCCACCATGCCTGGCTAATTTTTTGTATTTTTAGTAGAGACAGGGTTTCATCGTGTTAGCCAGGATGGTCTTGATCTCCAGACCTCATGATTCGCCTGCCTTGGCCACCCAAAATGCTGGGATGACAGATGTGAACCACCATGCCCGGCCGTAAATGATTTTCAAGTGGAAAACTGCATGGGAGTTTGGGAAAACAGGTAGTCCACGCCCCAGAAATGTTGAAAACTCCGCAGGAAAACGTTCATCAGCTTTTAGCATGCTACTGATTTTTATTTGGTTTGCTTTTTACTTAGGAAAGCGAAGCGCCTTCTGTTTCCTTGTAAAATATGGTTTCTAAAGCTGGTTGTCCCAACCCCTTGAGGATAGTAGGAAGGTTTACATACTAAAGGACTTAGGGCCATGTGCTCACACCTGTAACCCCAGCACTTTGGGAGGCCAAGGTCAGGAGTTCAAGACCATCCTGGTCAACATGGTGAAACCCCGTCTCTACTCAAAATACAAAAATTAGCTGGGTGTGGTGGCACACGCCTATCGCGACTACTCGGAAGACTGAGGCAGAATCGCTTGAACCCGGGAGGGGGAGGTTACAGTGAGCCGAGATGGTGCCACTGCACTCCAGTCTGGGCAACAGAGAAAGACTGTCTCAAAGTAATAATAATAGAAATAAAAATCTTAAAACAAAATGAAGCACTTAGAAAACAAGATGATTTGAGAAGTGTTTATTAAAAGAAAATATGGGACTCATTTGTCTCCCCAGTTCCAGCTGTCAGTTAGTGGAGTATTACTTGAGGTTTTCTGATAGAATCTTCTTTTTCAGTTAAAGATTCTGAGTGCTTTGCCGGAGTTTCTTCATATCACCTATTGTTTACTTGTTAGTTTATTGATGCCCATGGAACAGTTATTGACAGCACGTCGCATCGGTTTTCAAGGAGCATTCCTTGAATAAAACATTTTGCTGCCTTGCTAAGGTATTCAGAAAATATTTCCGCCAGGCCTAAAGTAAATGCAGCATCTCACGTCACATGACATCATGCCATCTACTGAAGCCAGTTACATGAAAAGGTGTTAAGAGTTTTTGGGGCAAAGCCACAACGTATCTGTTCAAATACAGCCAAGCAAGGGAGAAATATACACGAATTGTACAATGAATAGCTCTAATTTCACCCAGTCTGACTCCTTTGCTCTTAAGGTTTAAAACTGCCTCCATATGTTGGTGGGAGTGTAAATTAGTTCAACCATTGTGGAAAACAGTGTGGCGATTCCTCAAGGACCTAGAAATAGAAATTACATTTGACCCAGCAATCCCATTACTGGGTGTATATCCAAAGGATTATAAATCATTCTGCTATAAGGACACATGCACACAAATGTTCATTGCAGCACTGTTTACAATAGCAAAGACATGGAACCAACCCAAATGCCCATCGATGATAGACTGGACAGGGAAAATGTGGCACACATACACCATGGAATATTATGCAGCCATCAAAAACGATGAGTTTGTGTCCTTTGTAGGGACATGGATGAACCTGGAAACCATCATTCTCAGCAAACTGACACAAGAACAGAAAATCAAACACCGCATATTCTCACTCACAGGCGGGTGTTGAACAATGAGAACACATGGACACAGGGAGGGGAGCAGCACACACTGGGGTCTATAGGGGGGAAATAGGGGAGGGACAGTGGGGTGTGGGGAGTTGGGGAGAGATAGCATGGGGAGAAATGCCAGATATAGGTGATGGAGAGGAAGGCAGCAAATCACACTGCCATGTGTGTACTTATGCAGCAATGTTGCACGTTCTTCACATGTACCCCCAAACCTGAAATGTAATTAAAAAAAAATTGCCTGCATATAAAAGCATTTTAAATTGTGGCAGTTTAAAAAAAATGACATTTATGTTCAAAAAGAAAAGGTAGATAAGCCGGATGTAATGGCTCACACCTGTAATCCCAGCATTTTGGGAGGCCAAGGCAGGTAGATCACCTGAGGTCAGGAGTTCGAGTCCAGCTGGACCAACATGGTGAAACCCTGTCTCTACTAAAAATACAAAATTTAGCCAGGCGTGGTGGCACACACCTGTAATCCCAGCTACTCAGGAGGCTGAGGAGGGAGAATCACTTAGATCCGCAGGTGGAGGTTACAGTGAGCCAAGGTTTCGCCACTGCACTCCAGCCTGTGTGACAGGAACAAGACTCCATCTCAAAAAAAAAAGGCTTTTCCATGTCTTTTTTTTTTTTTTTTTTTTTTTAAGACAGATCTGGCTCTGTTGCCTCAGGCTGGAGTACATTGGCATGATCTCAGCACACGGCAACCTCTGCCTCCCAGGCTCAAGCCATCCTCCTACTTCAGCCTCCTGAGTAATTGGGACTACAGATGCACACCACCACACCCAGCTAATTTTTGTGTTTTTTGTAGAGATGGAATTTCATCATGTTGCCCAGGTTGGTCTTGAACTTGTGAGTTCAAGCGTTCTGTCCACCTTGGCCTCCCAAAGTGCTGGGATTGAAGGTGTGAGCCACTATGCCTGGCCTCCATGTCATTCTTAAATTCATTTGTTTTCAGGCTGGGCGCGGTGGCTCACGCCTGTAATTGCAGCACTTTCGGAGGTCAAGGCGGGTGGATCATGAGGTCAGGAGTTCAAGATCAGCCTGGCCAAGATGGTGAAACCTCATCCCTACTAAAAATATAAAAATTAGCCAGGTGCGGTGGCCAGTACCTGTAATCCCAGCTACTTGGGAGGCTGAGGCAGAGAATTGTTTGAACCCGGGAGGCAGAGTTTGCAGTGAGCTGAGATCGTGCCACTGCTCTCCAGCCTGGGTGACAGAGCGAGACTCCGCCTCAAAAAAAAAAAAAAATCATTTGTTTTCTTTCCTTGATCCTCCAAGGGCTATGCACTAAGTTTAGAAAATTTAGAAAATACCATAAGCAAAAGATGCAAAGAAACTCCCATGCTGAGGCTCTTCATGTTTTGTGGTAGATGCGTTGAGACTTTTTTTTCTGTGCCTCCATATGTATGTTTCTGATAAAACACACCTGTAATGTTTTTCACCGAAGAGTTGATTGAGAAAAGCTTTAAATATCATTTGTGGGGCTAGAGGGAAGAGTACAAATGCAGGCTCCATATCACATATCTAAACATGTAAGTTATAAACTAGGCTTACACGGTAAATAAAATGACTTCTATTTTGCCTTGACAAACATATCTGTCATTAGGACAGAATCAACAAACATGTTTAAAGCTATGGATTTTATTGCTGAAAGTCAGCAAAATATCAAACACGAGTGAATTTAATTACAATTGCATATGTCGCATATGACTGGGTGTCCCGTTGATGTTTCATGAGTAATAAAGACATATACTCTGTAATATATTTTTCATAAATCTACTTTTCTTGTCCCTATTTTAGCAGAATCACTTGTTATGTGGTTACAGTCAAGATTTCCACAATAGTTTGTTTTATGGACAATAACACCATGGTGGAGAACCTTTAGATTGTATTTTTTTTTTTTTTTGCGGTGACAGGCTTGCTCTGTTGCCCAGGCTGGAGTGTCGTGGCACAGTCTTGGCTCACTGCAACCTCCACCTTCCCAAGCGATCCTCCCACCTCAGCCTCCCAAGTAGCTGGGATTACAAGTGCCAGGCTAATTTTTGTATTTTGAGTAGAGATGGGGTTTCATCATGTTGGCCAGGCTGGTCTCAAACTCGTGACCTCAAGTGACCCACTTGCCTTGGCCTCTCAAAGTTCTGGGATTACAGGCGTGAGCCACCCCACCTGGGCAGAATGTTCTTTTCTTAATCTAAGTCTGGAAGTGGCCTGCTTTGCTAAGGCAGGACAATAGTTACTGACATTGTCAATGAAATTCATACAGTAATATTGAGATTCAAAAAATGAATGAGATTGCGTATGATTATTGATTATTACAAGTACTGCAAAGTTTTAATTTCATTATCCAGATTGAATATCCATGAAAATCTGAAATTTGAAATGCCCTAAAATTGGAAACTTTGAAAAAAATATTTATTGTTAATTGATACATACTAGATTTACATATTTTCCAGGTACATGTGATCATTTGATACATTCATATAATCACATCAGGGTCATTGAGATATCCATTACTTTAAATATTTATCTTTATGCTAGGGATATTCAAATTATCCTCTTCTAGGTATTTTGAAATGTGCAGTCAATTAATGTTAACCATAGCCACTCTCTTGAGTGCTAAAATGACACTCAAAGAAAATGCTCTGTGGAACATTTTGGATTTTGGATTTTTGGATTGGGGACGCTGAACTGGTATATTGCAAATATTCCGAATTCTGAAACGCTTGTGGCACCAAGCATTCCTGATAAGAGATAACCGGTCTGTATAAATCATTATTATTTATATTGTGATGCATTACCCATTTCGTAAAGCAAGTATTTCTGAAGTTCTTCATACTTTTCCGTGCTGTGTATGTTGCAAAGAAAACTGAGGCTGGGCATGGTGGCTCATGCCTGTAACCCCAGCAGTTTGGGATGCCGAGGCGGGTAGATCACTTGAGGTCAGCAGTTCAAGACCAGCCTGGCCAACAAGGTGAAACCTCGTCTCTGCTAAAAATACCAAAATTAGCCAGACGTGGTGGTGTGTGCCTGTAATCCCAGCTACTCAGGAAGGCTGAGGCAGGAGAATCACTTGAACCCAGGAGGCAGAGGTTGCAGTGAGCCCAGATTGTGCCACTGCACTCCAGTCTGGGCAATAGAGCAAGACTCCATCTCAGAGAAAAAAGAAAGAAAAGAAAACTGAAAAAAGAAGTTAATTTGTTAAAAAAAAAAAAATCTATTTTCTGAGAATATACCTTAATGCACATTGGCCAGAAAATGGTCTATATGAAAATGTTTGGGGATTAAGTCTATGTGAATCTTTTCCTTCCTAGTGATGCTGGTGTTTTATTTCATTCTGATTTTTAAATATTTTATTGAATTGTTACTTTTGTTGTATGTTTCATATCTAGGTCCTTTCTGATTGAGGAAAAGTTTTCTCTAATTTTTTTTTGTTTTTTGAGATGGAGTCCCACTCTGTTACCCAGGCTCTGGAGTGCAATAGCTGGATCTCGGCTCACTGCAACCTCCATCTCCCAGGTTCAAACGGTTCTCCTGCCTCATCCTCCCTAGTAGCTGGGACTATAGGTGTGTGCCACCACACTCAGCTAGTTTTTATATTTTTAGTAGAGATGGGGTTTCACCATGTTGGCCAGGATGGTCTCGATCTCTTGACCTTGATCCACCCGCCTTAGCCTCCCAAAGTGCTGGGAGTACAGATGTGAGCCACCACGCGCCTGGCCAGTTTTCTCTAAAATTATTCAAAACGTTTGTTAAGTGAAATGGCCAAATTAGTTCTGTTTGGGTTTTGGGAAACTTTTGCTAATATTATTAATAGTGATAGTTCATAGCAAATAACTCCTGCCAGTACAAATTCAATACTGCTTTCCACCTATGACCATGATTTATACTTTATTTGGGGCATTTCTGCATATTTACTTATTATTTTTTGAGATGGAGTCTCACCCCGTCACCCAGGCTGGAGTGCAATGGCGCAATCTCGGCTCACTGCAACCTCCACCTCCTGGGTTCAAGTGATTCTCCTGCCTCAGCCTCCCGGGTAGTTGGGATTACAGGTGCATGCCACCATGCCTGGCTAATTTTTGTATTTTGGTAGAGACGGGGTTTCACTATGTTAGCCAGACTGGTCTCGAACTCCTGACCTCGTGATCTGCCTGCCTTGAACTCCCCAAGTGCTGGGATTACAGGCGTGAGCCACCACTCCTGGCCTTTACTTATCTTTTGGCCATTTTGATGTGCGGAGGTGTCTGGGTCCAAGAGTTCCAGCGATTCTCCTGCCTCAGCCTCCGGAGTAGCTTGGATTACGGGCACATGGCACCACATGCGGCTAATTTTTATATTTTTAGTAGAGACAGGGTTTCCCCGTGTTGGCCAGGCTGGTCTCGAGCTTGGCCTCAGGTGATCCACCTGCCTCAGCCTCCCAACCTGCTAGGATTACGACATGAGCCACTGTCTGCCATGAGAAACTGGGCAACTTACTATTGCAGAAAAAAGCACAAGTTCACCCTCCCCTCCGCTCCCATCCTGTCCAGTCTGTCTTTTGACGTATTTGGCCAGATCAGTCTTTTGGGTGGTGGGGAGGGGGTGGCTGCCCTTCAGGATTCTGAGCAGCATCCCTGGCCACAGGTTAAACTCAGCTGTGTTTTTTTGACCTTCCTCATCTCCACTGTCGCCTTTTGTTTCTTTTCTTTTTTCAGACCCTGAGTTCCAGCAGATCTATTGTTTCCTAGTGGCCTTTCCCAGTAGGAAATGGAGGGGAGGGAAGGAGAGGACGAACTTGTGCTTTTTGCTGCAATAGTGAGTTGCCCAGTTTCCACGAGAGTTCTGTTTCTTCAGCCACTGCTAAATCCCCCTGGGTCACATCATGAGAAGAATAAAACATAGGTAGAAATGGAGTAAACCTGCATTAAATATAGTGGTATATACATTGTCATAGGTGTAGTGTATTTTTACCTGGCACTAAATTCTTTTATTTCAAAGTCCAGAAAGATTTCCTAGATTAATAAATAACGTGGGAGACCACACATTTATCAGTGTTGAAATTTTATTTTTTGGGATTTAAACTCTCCCTATAAGGTTTGGGCATTTGCAATCATTATTTACCATCCAAGTCAAGTATTCGGTTATTTAGCCTAGTTAGCATATCTCTGGCCAGCTGTAACCACTGCCCCAAAGCTTTCATTCCTCTCCGTTCTTGGACCCCTCACCCCCCAAGTGCTTTTTGAGGTCCTTTCCCTAGAGCATTAGGTAAATATTTATCGTACTGATATTTAAACTGACAGTTGTTCTCCATGAGGAAAAAGAAGGTCGTATTCTCTTGTAAAGCTTTGAGGGCATGTCAAGTTATGTCAAGGTAAACTGCATTTGCTGTCTTCTCCCCCATATATCTTGTGTAGTTTTATTCTGGTATACATCTATTTATTTTGTTTTATGTTACGTTATTTTCTGAGATGGAGTCTTGCTCTGTCGCCCAGGCTGGAGTGCAAGGGTGTGATCTTGGCTCACCTCAACCTCTGCCTCTCAGGTTCAAGTGATTCTCCTACCTTAGCCTCCTGAGTAGCTGGGGTTACAGGCACCTGCCACCATGCCCGACTAATTTTTCTATTTTGAGTAGAGACAGGGTTTCACCATGTTGGTTAGGCTGGTCTTGACTCCTGACCTCAGGTGATCCTCCCACCTCAGCCTCCCAGAGTGCTGGGATTACAGATGTGAGCCACTGTGCCCAGCCCAGAAACACAGTTAATACCTGCTGCTAACACCTGTTGTCATTCTGAGACTAACAGTTATTACTTACATAATAAGTGACTTGATTCTTGTCCCGTGGCTGTTCAGAGCTCAAATTCTCATGACTCTCCATAGTAGATGCAAATGCTGTTGCCCAGGAATTTTTTAAGTTTATAACTCTGTTGCTTCAATTATATGATGTAGATTTGGTCAGATCTGGTGTATTTTTTTTTTCTTTATTAAGACAGGGTTTCACCATGTTGGTCAAGCTGGTCTTGAACTCCCGACCTCAGGTGATCCGCCTGCCTTGGCCTCCAAAGTGCTTGGATTACAGGCGTGAGCCACCGCGCCCGGCAGTTCTGGTGTATTTGCATGCTTGCTTATCGTGGTACCAACGAGCAGATTCCCTTTCCAGGTCTCTTTACCTGTGATGGAAACTTGATGAAATAAAGTGACTCTTGACAGCTTGGCTGTTTGGCCTGAGCTCGTTTAATGCTTTGGATGCAACAGTCCTCATCGGTTATGGCCCAGGGTCAATAGCCAGGTGAGCAAATGGACACGGAAGCTCCCAGTATCCAAGACTTCTAAGGACGCCAAACAAAAATGCAGCAAGATATTCCTGTTAGCCCTGATCAGTGTCTCTGCGGGACCGAGTAGAAAGGGGGTTTCTCTGATGTAAGCCAAGACTTTAAAGAACAATGAAAGTGTTTTCTGAGGCAGGCATGGTGGCTCACGCCTGTAATCCCAGCACTTTGGGAGGCTGAGGCCGGTGAATCACCAGGTCAAGAGATCGAGATCATCCTGACCAACATAGTGAAGCCCCTCTCTACTAAAAATACAAAAATTAGCCAGGTGTGGTGGCTTGCACCTGTAGTCAGCTACTCGAGAAGCTGGGGCAGGAGAATCCCTTGAACCCAGGAGGCAGAGGTTTCAGTGAGCTGAGATGGCGCCATTGCACTCCAGCCTGGCAACAGAGTGAGACTCCATCTCCCAAAAAAAGAAAAGAAAAGAAAAGAAAGTATCTTCTGAAATGGGAAAATCTCTTTTAAAGAATTCAGAGGGCACTTAACAGGAATGTAACTTTATTTTCCCGTTAGCTTGGAGATTTCAAGCAGATTTCTTTTACTCTGAACCACCTAAGTGATAATTACTTTACTTAAGATCCACCCTCAAATGATGGCGTCAGAAACATAACTTAGGTTGTTAGAGTCTCTTAAAATCCCCTTTGGCTCTTAGACCTCCAGGAGATCCCTAACTGTGAATCTTTAGAGTTGACATATGCTTGTAAAACAATGAAATCAGATACTCTCAGAAGAATTAAAGGCCTATGTGAGCGTTTTCTTCTGCCTCATAATGAAATGGTTGATGGATTTGACTAGGTATTCCCTCATTGAAAAGCAGAATTTTGTAAGTGTGTTTTAAAAGGTGGTACATCCTGTCTTTATCGTAACCTAGTATGGGACAAAATTACCTTTTTTTTTTTGAGACGGAGTTTCGCTCTTGTTACCCAGGCTGGAGTGCAATGGCGCGATCTCGGCTCACCGCAACCTCCGCCTCCTGGGTTCAAGCAATTCTCCTGCCTCAGCCTCCCG
>PVKV010041014.1:0-11787 GCA_004027835.1 Alouatta palliata | reverse complement strand
TGGCAAGTTCTGCTAATGGCATCTCTGGGGGCACAATAATCCTCAAACGACATCCAACCAGACTCCCCGTAAACAAGGTTCGGGCTGGAGCCATCTCTAGCTTTAAATATGGAAATATAAGGCAAAGGACAGAGCACCTCATTTTGCCTTAGATTTCCCAGTAGAGTGGGATTTCGGAGAAAGTGCTGGTTCTCTCTGTAGGGGAAATGCCAAGTGCAGCAGAGCTGGGGCCGCAGGGGAGGCTGGTGGGGTCCAGGCTCACTTGCGTGGCTGCTGGATGTGCTGGGTTCTCGGGGAAGTGTGCTTGTCCATGGAGGCATGCGGCTTCTGGTGAGCCACCTGCGCGGCCGCCGGGGGGAAGTCTTTGTCACCCTGTCAAGATACACGGAAAGCACAGGCTGATCAACAGGAAGCACAGGGTTCGTGCATGAGGAAGGCCCAGGCCAGCGTCCCCGCAGGAAGCAGGGAGTTCGTGGGTGAAGAAGCCTCTGGCCAGTGCCCACCAGCATCCCCGCAGGGAGCATGGGTTTTGTGCATGAGGAAGCCCCAGGCCAGTGCCCACCAGTGTCCTTGTAGGATGGGTGGGGACTGTGAATGGGTAAAGGTGGGAGCCTGTCCCCTGTGGGTGGGGGGGGGTCCTGGGCCATCAGAACCAGGGAATGGCAGTTGGCACTGAGGCCCACATGCCAGGAGGGCAGCAAGAACACTCACTGGCTCTGCCCCATGCCACGAGACACAGGAACACGCGCCTCTCTCAGAACTGACTTGGGTTCTGGGGGCATTCTTCTGCTAGATCTGTACTTGAGACTGTTTAAATTGGGGGAAGGACAGAACCAAATCCAGGATCTTAAATTCGGATGTGCTGCCGCAGCTGTGAGCCAGGCCTGGGGCACTGGCTGGGAAGGAAACGCACAGGACAGCTGTGAGACACCGCCTGTTTCTGCCTGCCCAGTCTCAGGAGGGACCCACTATTTTCCAGAGGGACCAATGGGCTTCTGTGCCAACATGGGTGTGACCACGGTGAGCCCCGCATGGGCAGGCTGGAGCCACACTTCTCTGGCTGGCAGGTTGGCTTGCTATGGTCACAGCTCCACCAGCAGTGGGCTGTCCCCAATACTGGCACTTTCTTCAGGCATCCTCTGATAAGTTCATCATCTCAGTGAACATCCTGAGAGCAGCGGCCCTGTGGATGGCAATGCTGTAGGGGCTCACTGGCGGGAGGTCTGCACTCAGGTCACATCGTTGGGTCTCACCAGAGGGCAGCTCTGGAAAGGTAAAGGATGTGACCCAAGCCGTGAGTCCAGCCTGGGGTCTGCAAAGCACCCTTCGGGGAAATATGGCAATGAACAGAGCCATGGCCACAGGTGAGAGGAGCAGTGCTGCTGGGTTACTCTAGCTAGAGTTTAACAAAAGCAGAGGGAACCCGGAGACCCCATGCTGCCATGCAAAGGCCTCAAGCCCACCCCAGACACCTCCAGACTTACCCGGGCAATGACCCCAGAGATGAACACAGTTGGTTTAGGGGGACTGGA
Source organism: Alouatta palliata (assembly GCA_004027835.1). Taxonomy (NCBI): domain Eukaryota; kingdom Metazoa; phylum Chordata; class Mammalia; order Primates; family Atelidae; genus Alouatta; species Alouatta palliata. The sequence continues at coordinate 10,255 of PVKV010041014.1, read as the reverse complement.
AAACAAGAAGGGAAAAGGCAGATTTCACAGAACAGCCCACAAAGGAGACACTGTGGAAGAGAACGCGCACGTGGGTGAGCCAGGCTGGCAGGCATGGAGGCGGGGTGCGGAGCGAGCCTCTTCCTCTGTGTTATTTGTTGCAATGACCACACTACTGGGCTTGGAAGCTTCCTTCTCCTGAGGCTAGTTCAGCCCCAAGTATGAGAGAGAGAAAGAGACTACAGTCAACTGTAAGTGAATTGCCTATAAGCACTTTCTGTGTGTGTGTGTGTGTGTGTGTTTTTTTTTTTTTTTTTGAGACGGAGTTTAGCTCTTGTTACCCAGGCTGGAGTGCAATGGCATGACCTCGGCTCACCGCAACCTCCGCCTCCTGGGTTCAAGCAATTCTCCTGCCTCAGCCTCCCGAGTAGCTGGGACTACAGGCACGTGCCACCATGCCCAGCTAATTTTTGTATTTTTAGTAGAGACGGGGTTTCACTATGCTGACCAGGATGGTCTCGATCTCTTGACCTCGTGATCCACCCGCCTCGGCCTCCCAAAGTGCTGGGATTACAGGCGTGAGCCACCGCGCCCGGCGTGTGTGTGTGTTTTAAAAGACAGGGTCTCTGTCACAGGCTGGAGGGCAGTGGCACAATCTTATCTCACAGCAGCCACTACCTCCTGGACTCAAGTCATCCCCCTGCCTCAGTCTCCCAAGTAGCTGGGCAACACGCAGGCATCATCATATAAGGCTAATTTTTAAATTTTTGTAGAGACAGGGTCTTGCTGTGTTGCTCAAGCTAGTCTCAAACTCTTGGCTCAAGCCATCCTTCCACCTTGGCCTCCCCACCTAGGGTTACAGGCATGAGCCACCGTGCCCAACCTACTTTTGTTTTTTGGTTAAATGAACACATTTTAACTATGGGCAAGCCCGACTGTTTTGATTTAATGAGATTGTGAAGCAGGAGCTTCCCTGAAGCAGGGCAGAAGTAGCTTTACATGGTGTGGACTTGGAGACGCGCTCACTGCCTCCTCAACCCTGGGCTTCCCCTTCCGGCATCCTCACAGGGGAGATTCTGGATCCAACACAAACCTCCCGGCCCCAACAATCCCTGAGCATTACAAATATAAGGTCCTTGGGAAACCTGCCACCTCTCAACATGTTAACTCACGTTGAGCTCATCCAAACTGGAGTATTGAGGGAATGCATATAGTACCAAAGCAACAGGGATCAGTGTGGAAAGACAGGCTCCAATCGCTGGCAGGTCTACCACCTGCAAATACGCATTGCTAACATGGGGCTCTCCCTCCAGGCTTTCCTTCTACGCACAGATGTACGTGCTTGTCTTATTAATTTTTTTCTTACAAAAATGGTCATCTGCCTTCTCAACTAAGAGTATGGTAAGCATTGCTCCATGTTCTTATATACTCTTCTGTGTATTTATTTTTGATAGCTACATGTACCATAATTTAAAAACATCGGGACACAGTTTTGAGGTGGTGGACAAGGTGTGTTTACTTCCAAAATGCCTCCACCAAGAGCTACGGACACCCAAGAGCAGGAGGTGAGTACAAGGTCAGCCCAGCAGGGACACTCACGGAGGCGGGTGGAGAGGAAGCATCTCCCTCTTGGCTCAGTTTTGCTTAAGGCCAGGCCTGCTGGGCAGAGGGGGTGGAATGTATCCCTGGGCTCCCCAGCCTGCCTCTTCCCAGCTTAGCTTCTCCTCTGCTGCTGGTGGTCTTTTTAAGAAATCCACTTGTCTTAGCTTTGTTTTGCTGTAGGTAAAAGTCCCAGCATTCAGGAATTTTGCTGGTTAGTTCCCCAAAGAGTTTACCAAAAACACCTGAAATTCCCCCATAATTTCTGTCACTTCATGAGATTAAGAAACTTCACATTTTACTAAGCAGCGCAGAGATGCACCATACATTACCTTGGTTTTAGTTAGTGTTTGTTGTGTGGTTAGCCAGGTTGGATTTTTTTCCCCTTCCTTTACGTATATGATTTAGCTATAGGATTAACAGCTGGCCAGAGATGAGTAAATTCAACTCAAGTTAAACCCCGCCCCATGTGGTTTAACTGAATTCATTTGGATTCTTAAAACACATCCTGCTGTGATGCCTGATACCACCCACAGGTGAGAACCTCCAGGGATTTAGGGCCAAGGGGTTTGTCTCCAAAGCTCTGGAAGTGTGGTCTGAATTCTAACATTTTATAAAAGATTTGGAAAGGAATACAGAAATGGTAGCACGAAGTTTCTTAAAGTCCTTTGGAATGTTCTTCTGAACATCTACGAACAGCCTGAGGCAGGGATGTCCCCACTCTGGTAACAAATCATATAGCATCATCCTCTAACAAAACACAGTCGTCTTTCCGTATCAGGAGCACACGGTGGTTTCCATCGTAACCTGTGTGGAGGCTCTGAAAGGCAGAACTACAGGAGATCCCCCTACTCCAGAACCTTGATAAGAATGTCACCCACGGAGAGTCAATCTAGTAAGAATAGATGCATAATGAAGGGAATTAGCTCCCCCACAGAAGTGAGCACTAAAAGGTGGCTGAGGAAGCTTGAATAATTATATGCATATATAAATAAATATCCTTCCCTCTACACACACACACATACACACACACACACACCCCTCTTGTTTTATGGCATCTGCTCTATTGCACTTCACAGGTAACGTGTTTCTTTAGGAATTGAAGGCTTGTGGCACTGTGCATAAGCAAGTCTATGGGCGCCCATCTTCATTATTATTGCATCTGTTATGGTGATGAGTGGTCACTGATCTTTGATGCTGCTACTGTAATTGTTCTGGGGCACCATGAGGCGTGCCCATCATACAAGATGGTAAACTTAATCAATAGTTGTTGCATGTGTCCTGACAGTTCTACTGATCAGCCATTCCCTGTCCCTCTCCTTCTCTTCACGGCTCCCTATTCCCTAAGGCACAGCAATATTGAAATTAGGGCAATCAGCAAGTCCACAATGGCCTATAAGTGTTCAAATGAAAGGAAGAGTCGCATGTCTCTCACTTTCAATCAAAAGCTAGACATGACTAAATTTGATGAGGAAGACATGTCGGAAGCTCAGACAGGCTGGCCTCTTGCACCGAATAGCCAAGTTGTGAATACAAAGGAAGAGTTCTTGGAAGAAATTAAAAATGCTACTCCAGTGAGTACTGGAGTGAGTGATAAGGAAGTAAAAGAGCATTATTGTTGATATAGAGAAACTCTGAGTGGTCTGATAGAAGACCAAACAAGCCACAACATTCCCTTAAGCCAAAGTCTAATCAAGAGCAAGGACCTAACTCTCTTCAGTTCTATGAAGGCTAAGAGAGGTGAGGAGGCTGCAGAAGCTGGAAACTAGCAGAGGTTGGTTTGAGGTTTAAGGAAAGAAGCCATCTCCAGAACATAGAAGTGCAAGGTGAAGCAGCAACTGCTGATGGAGAAGCTACAGCAAGTTCTCCGGAAGACCTAGCTAAGATCAAGATCTAGCTTAGTGGCTACACTAAGCAACAGATTTTCAATGTTGATAAAACAGCCTTTTACTGGAAAAAGATGTCATCTAGGACTTTCACAGTTAGAGAGGAGAAGTCAGTGACTGGTTTCAAAGCTTCCAAGGACGGGCTGACTCTTATTAGGGACTAATGCAGCTGATGACTTTAATTTGAAGCCAGTGCTTATTTACCATTTCAAACATCCTAGGGTCCTTAGGAATTATGTAATATCTACTCCGTCTGTGCTCTATAAATGAAATGACAGAGCCTGGATGACTGTACATTAATTTACAGCAAGATTTATGGATTATTTTAAGCCCACCGTTGAGACCTACTGCTCAGAAAAAGGCTGCTTTCAAAATATTACTGCTGATTTATAAGGCTCCTGGTCACCCAACACCAAGTACACAAGAAGATTAACGTTGTTTTCATATCTGTTAAGACAACACTCATTCTGCAACCCATGGATCAAGGAGTAATTTCGACTTTCCAGTCTTACTATTTATGAAATAAGTAATTCCACTGAGTGGATTTGGGCAAAATAAATTGAAAACCTTCTGGAAAGAATTTACCGTTACAGATACCACTAAGAACGTCCATGATTCATGGGAGGAGGTCAACGTATCAATATTAACAGGAGTTTGGAAGAAGCTGATTCCAACCCTCATGGGTGATTTTGAAGGGGTTCAAGACTTCACTGGAGGAAGTAACTGCAGATGTGGTGAAAGTAGCAAGAGAGCTAGGATTAGAAGTGGAGCCTGAAGACAGAACTGAATGGCTGCAATCTCGTGATCAAATTCCTTAGGGATGAGGAGTTGATTCTCAAGGATAAGCAAACAAAGTAGTTTTTTCAGCTGGAATCTACACCTGGTGAAGACGCTGTAAACACTGTTGAAATAACAACAAAGAATATAGAATATTACATAAACTTGGTTGATAAAGCAGTGGCAGGGTTTGAGATGATTGACTCCATTTTTGAAAGAAGTTCTACCATGGGTAAAATCTATCAAGAAGCATCATATACTGCAGAGAAATCGTTCCTGAAAGGAACAGTTAATCTATGTGGCAAACTTCATTGTTGTCTTTTTTTTTTTTTTTTTTAGAGAGAGGGTCTCACTCTGTTGCCCAAGCTGGAGTGCAGTGGTATAATCTCTGCTCACTGCAACCTCCACTTCTCAGGTTCAACCAATTCTCATGCCTTAGCCTCCAGAGTAGCTGGGATTACAGGCACCCACCATCACGCCCGGCTAATTTTTGTATTTTTAGTAGAGATGGGGTTTCGCCATGTTTGCCAGGCTGGTCTTGACTTCCTGGCCTCAGGTGATCCACCTGCCTCTACCTCCCGAAGTGCTGGGATTGCAGGCATGAGCCACCACACTCCGTCTGTTGTCTTATTTTAAGAAACTGCCACAGCCATTCCAATCTTCAGCAACCACCACCCCAGTCAGCCAGTACCCATCAACACTGAGGCAAGACCGTCCACCAGTAAAAAGATTAGAACTCACTGAAGGCTCAGATGATCATTAACATTTTTTAGCAATACAAAAATTTTAAATTAAGGTATTCACATTGGCTTTTTTTTTTTTTTAGACATAATGCTACTGTACACTTAATAGGCCAGAGTGGAGTGTAAACATAACTTTTATATGAATTGGGAAACCACAAAGTTTGTGGGACTCACTTTATCAGAATATTTGCTTTATTATGGTGGTCTAGAGCAGACCCTGCAATATCTCTCAGGTCTGCCTGTACATACTCATTATTCAAAAGCAGACAAGCAAAAAAAAATTAAAATCACTTGTAATTCTGTATTACTGCATGTGTGTATTTACAAAGATTGATGCACGCAGAGAACTACCATTCCATCACACAACTGCTGACTGGCTATGGAGGCTCTCGGGGCTAAAGGAGATCCCAGCAATGAGGGTGGGCTACGCTGTGAGTAGATCCCAGCAATGAGGGTCTATGCTGTGAGTAGGCTGCCTTTTGCAGAGGTGGAGTGGAACTCCAGGACACAGAGGCGCCGTCCAGCAGCAGGGCACTAGCCCGGAGAGGCCTCTGTGTTGGGTGCTCCTGACAGGCTCCTTAGTTGAGCCCAGCCCACTCTGTAGCAGCTACCAGGCGAGGCTTTTGGGGACCTGGCTATCCAGAGTCTGTCTCCAGCACTGCTCCCTGTGTGCACTGAGGACCGCTGTCTGGACCCCAGGGGCCTGCCACAATCCTGACCTTCCTCCCTGCCCTCAGCGGTCCTTGGAGGTGATACTCACACACCAGCTATCTTCATTGCCCCATGTCCTCTGGGTGTCTCTTGCACTGATCACGAGAGGGTGGGGTTCTTTGCCTCGAGTATGTCCCAGGGGAAATGTATGTGAACGGTGATGATATGAGGTCATGACAGCTCTGCTCTAGCCTGAATCCTGGAATACACACAAGGAAGCAGAGGCCTAGAACCCAGCCTCGGACTCCCAGGGCATGCTGGTTCCTTTCCTAAACCCACATTTAGCACCTCACTCCCAAGCGGGCCGCTCAAGGACACTGTCCCATTGCAACTGCTGAATGACCGTGGAGACCCTGGGGGCTAAAGGAGACCCCAGCAGTAAGAACGACTCTCCCCCTAGTCCCAGCTCATTCCAGGAGTGTCCAGGGCCATAGCTGCAGGCTGCAGATTCTCAGTCCATGGGAGGCATTCACAGATGGGGCTGTCCTTGTGAAACCCCTCATCTCATGGAGATAGCTCCTTTCTGGGGAGTCATGATTGAATCTGCTGAGATTTAGTGGCTTGCTCGATTCTTGTTATGAGGGCAGAGCATGTCAGTGGAATGCATGCTGGGCTCAGTGTAAGAAATGTGCCTCTGCCAACCATGGGTGGTGGGGGGTGAGGTGAGGCCCCCGGGCACGGCGATGAGCCAGGCGCTGGTGTGCTCTGTGCTACATCCTATGCAGAGTGGCTGGTCATTCTGCTGATGTGGTGCTGGCGACTTGGCTGAGTGACTGCGAGACTGAGGGCCTGGTGCTGCAGTCAAAGGGACTCAGGACGGAAAGGCTGTGAACTTGCCCCTGTGCACACCCTGAGGCTGACTCGGAACTGAGGAGCAGGGACAGGGAATGTGACTCAGTGGTGAGCTTAGGTCAGAGCAGTCTTTTGGGGCACAGCAATACCAGTGTGCATTCTACCCGGTTACCTTGGGGAAGAGCAACATGAAGACCTCAGAGACTTCATCCTGTCCTGCTGCTCTCAGGCGCCCCCATCTGTTTGGGACCGGTAAGAAATAAGGCCCTGAAGGAAATAACCCTGTGTATCCAGCACTTCCATAGGTGAGGTCCTTGCTTTAAGAGTGCACTTTTTATACAATATTCAACAATTGTGTTACGTGAGAAAGTCTTATCGAGCTGCAAGAGGCAACTTGGCGGGAAGTGACAAGACACCAGACAGAGGGTCTCCTTTAGCTCCGGTCAGCTCCAGGGAAACATTCTTCCTAAAGACAGAGTCCAAGCTCTCCCTCCCTTCTAACTTTGCTTTGAAACTTCAGCCAGCTCAGCAAGTAATTACAAAAACATTTACCATTTTAGCCATTTTTAAGTATACAGTTCAGTGGCATTAAGTATATTCATAATATTATGCTCTCATCACCTTTATCTATTTCTAGAACTTTTTCATCATTCCTAATAGAAAATCTGTCCCCAGTAAGCACTCGCCCCCATTCTCTCCTCCTCCCAGCCCCGGCCATCACCATTCCACTCTCTGTCTCCATGAGCTTAACTATCCCAGGGATCTCACATAAGTGCAATCGTACAGTACTGGCCTTTTTGTGTCTGGCTTATTCCTTCTAGCATAATATCGTCAAGGTTCATTTATGTTGCAGCATGTGTGAGAATTCCATTTTGAGGCTGAATAATATTCCACTGTAAGGAGAGACCACATTCTTATCCATTCATCTGCTAATGGACACCTGGACTGCTGTGAATAGTGCAGCTATAGATGGAGGGGAGTAAATATCTGCTCGAGTTTCTGCTTTCAATGATGTTGGGTATAACTCAGAAGTGGAATTGCTGGGCTATATGGTAATTCTGTGTTTAACTTTTTGAGGAATCACCAACCCGTTTTCCACAGCGGCTGTACCATTTCAGATTTCCACCAGCAATGCACATGGGTTCCTCTTTCTCCATATCCCTGCCAACACTTGTTTCTGTTTTGTTTTACTTTGTTCTTTTGGATAAAGGCTCTAATCTAATGGGTGTGAAGAGGTATCTTACTGTGATTTAGATTTAGCAACTAATTTTAAGAATAAGCTTTTCTGCTGCAAAATTATAAATATCACTCTGTATTGATCATTCATTAAAAGTCTTTATGAACCAAAAGCCCCCCCCCAAAAGTTTTCCTCCTAAAACTGAAAAGGCCATAATTGGCTCTAAGGACACATGGCAGCTGCCCGTGAAAAGAAGGCAAAAGGTAGGCCTCTTCCAAAATGTCTAACAGCGATAGGTATTTTTTTCTTCTTTGAGACGGAGTCTTGTTCTGTATCCCAAGATGGAGTGCAGTGGCACGATCTCTGCTCACTGCAACCTTTGCCTTCCAGGCTCAAGCTATTCTCCTGCCTCAGCCTCCCAAGTAGCGTGGGATTATAGGCACGCGCCAACACACCCAGCTACTTTTTGTATTTTTAGTAGAGATGGGGTTTTGCCATGTTGGCCAGGCTAGTCTTGAATTCCTGACCTCAGGTGATCTGCCCGCCTCAGCCTCCCAAAGTGCTGGGATTACAGGTGTAAGCCATGCACGTGGCCCAGTGATGTGTATTTTCATGTAACCTGCCCCTTGACAGTGTATATTGTGTTGCAGGTTTTCATCAAGTTTGGCCCAATCCTTTTTTCCAACTATAATTAAGAGCAACTTAAATTGGTAAGTAATTATTTGTTATATTTATTCAGTAAAAACACTTTCTAAACTCTTTGAGATATGGTAGCTTGAAGAAAATTTCACAAATGAGAAACCCCAGTCAAGAGTCTGGGTGCAAGGCTGTACATGCAAAAACACACCTATCTGAAATTCCATTAGGCTTCCATGCAAAGTCTAACTTAATTTCTGAAGTCTATAAAGTATGATAGCTGCTTTGAGGATTTATTTAATCTGATGAAAATCATTCTGACAGATGCTGTTTTGAAGATGCAACATTATTTTCTCTCAGGAAACAGAGACAGTCAAAACTATCACCACTGCCCTCCCCATATCCTCAGGCCTTTCCAGAATTTAAACAATCACACTTGTTTAAATTTAAAGGAACTGCGAGCCAGGCAGAATAGCCAGGATTAGAATCCAGGTAACACTTCCTGTCCATTAGCGGAAACTGCAGCTTTTTCACACTCAGACTAAGCAGCCACCAGATGTTCGTGCACGTGGGTCTCTACTGTCCATCTGGTAAGGACCATATCAGACTCTTAAAAGGACCCTTTGTCCTTAACAAAAGTTCACTATTATTTATTTCCTAAATTTTCTTTTTCTTTTTCTTTTTTTTTTTGAGATGGAGTTTCATTCTTCTTGTCCAGGCTGGAGTGCAATGGCACGATCTCTGCTCACTGCAACCTCTGCCTCCCGGGTTCAAGCGATTCTCCTGCCTCAGCCTCCCAAGTAGCTGGGATTACAGGCATGCACCACCACGCCTGGCTAATTTTGTATTTTTAGTAGAGATGGGGTTCTCCATGTTGGTCAGGCTGGTCTCAAACTCCCGACTTCAGATGATCTGCCCGCCTCGGCCTCCCAGAGTGCTGGGATTATAGGCGTAAGCCACTGCACCCGCCCTAAATTTTCTTAATGAAGAAGATTTATACCTTACTGGCACTCTGTGGAAACTGCAGACAGGTAGGATAAAATGCCAGAAACACTCAGTGGGTGAGTGACCCTGTGGATGCAGGTATCAACCAAGACTGAGTTTGATGGTCTCATCTTTAAGGGAAAGTGGAATGGGCTGAGAAGCCCAAATTCATAGTTTTAAAACTTCCCTAAACTCCAAAACAGCAATTATTTAACTCAATATATTCAAATTACTGCCATCCCAACATGTAATTAATATAAAAACTGAGAAGACTTAGCATTCTTTTGTGTTCTTAGGCTTTACACACTCTCTTATCATAGTGGGGCTCTGACAATGTGCTTTCTGCCCCAGATCTGAGGGGTGTAAAGCGGACAGGAGGTTCCCTCCCAGGCATATGCTGCTGCAACCTACACCTTCCTCCTTTTGCAGACGAGAGCTTGAGGGTCCTCAGTGGGGGCAGCCAGGGTGTCTCTCAGGTTGCCCAGATTCTGCCTCCCTGCACTTGGTCCAGGGTCCATCTCAAGTCTAACACCTCTTCATAGGAAGGCTCTTCAGTATTGGAAGAAGGCTACTGCAGGCCTCTGAGACATCCCTTTCCCAGGCTCAAAGCGAAGATTTCAAATTCCTTCCCTCTCTCAGCTGTTCTCCCAATTGCATTCCAGCATGGTTTCTATTTTGCCTAGAACTCTATATGACACCCCACATGTACCTACTCAGTCCCCACAGGGTACCGATGTTGCCATAATACTTTTTCCAGGTCAGCCAGGAAATGAATCCAGGCTCCCCAAAAGGACCGATTGCTAATGATTTTATTTTTTTTGGAATTGCATTTTAGGTTTTGGAGTACATGTGAAGAACATGCAAGATTGTTGCGTAGGTACACACATGCCAGTGTGATTTGCTGCCTTCCTCCCCATCACCTATATCTGGCATTTCTCCCCATGCTATCTCTCCCCAACTCCCCACCCCCT
>PVKV010041013.1:0-11788 GCA_004027835.1 Alouatta palliata | reverse complement strand
AAAAAAAAAAAAGGGATTAGCTGGGTGTGGTGGTATACCCTTGTAGTCCCAGCTACTTAGGAGGCTCAGGTAGGAGGATCACTTGAGCCCAGGAGGTGAGCTCTGATTATACCACTGCACTCTAGCCTAGTAGCAGAGCAAGAACTTGTCTCAAAGAAACAAAAATACCAAACATGTATAGCACAAAATAAAAATCACATCAAATATCAGATAACTAGATGTCAAACTAAATATTACAAACAAAAATGTATCACATTTCCCTCTTAAAGATTTAAATTATAGGTAAGGTGCTGTGGCTCATGCCTGTAATCCCAGCACTTTGGGAGTCCAAGACAGGAGGATTGCTTGAGGCCAGAAGGTTGAAGTTTGAGACCAGTCTGGGTAACACAGGGAGACCCTGTCTCTACTTTAATAAAGTTAAAAAATATATTTAAGTTAAATTAAGAAAAAAAGTCACTAAATTCTCTTTAGATACCTAAATCAAAGTGATAGGAACAGAATAGAAATTCTAGAAAAATGCTCTTAAAAAGTAGGAATATCAATTTTAACATTAGACAAAATAGAAATCATGGTGAAATTCATTAAACATTTCATATGGATGAGAGAATTCAGTACGCAGTTAAAAGTCAGACTTTTATGAATGTAACATGGTTTCACAATTGGTTTTTCAAAAATGTCAGCTATGAAGTTTTAGAATGTCTTTTAGGACACTTTTTGTCAAAATTAGATTACAAACTCTAGAACTAGATAAGAGTTTTGGATTTCAAAACCTATAGCCTATAATGGCTTTAAAGAAGTTTGTAGACTTAAATTCATTTTTAACAAAATGCTGAAATCAAGTGAACAGTATGCAATTCAAGAAACAAGAAAGAATTGAGACTGTGTACAGCACTTGATCAACAAAAGGAAAAATCGTGCTTAAAAAGGAAGGCTTAGGTCACAGAGAGGATACCAAGAGACCAGGGTTCTTCATCTCAACACTGTTGGCAATTCTCTGCTGTTTGGTGCTTTCTTCTGTATTGCAGGATGTTCAGCAGCATCCCTGACCTCTACCCACCAGATGCCAGCAGAACCCGTCCTTCCCCAGTCGTGACAGCCAAAGATGTTTCCAGATATTGTCCCCTTGGGGGGCAAAACTTTACTTAGTCATTCCGATAGACTTCAGAAAAGCAGAAAGGGACTAAAGATAGACAATGTCAATGGTGACTACTAAGTTGAACTTTACCCCAGTAAATTTAGAAGACTCAGTAAGATGGGTGATGGTCCAGGAAGAGGTAACATTGCAAAGTCTGCATTAAAAGGTTGAAAACAGGCTGGGCACAGTGGCTCATGCTTGTAATCCCAGCAGTTTGGAAGGCTGAGGCAGGGGGATCACTGGAGATCAGGAGTTTGAGACCAGCCTGGCCATCATGGTGAAACAGGGTCTCCATTAAAAATACAAAAATTAGCCAGGCATGGTGGCGCACAGCTGTAATCCCACCTACTCAGAAGGCTGAGGCAGGAGAATCACTTGAACCTGGGAGGTAGAAGTTGCAGTGAGCCAAGACTGTGCCACTGTACTCCAGTCTGGGTGAGAGCAAGATTCTGTCTCTCCAAAGAAAGAAACAGATTGGTAACAAAGAAAAATGATGTTAAAGATCTGCTCCCTAAGGTAAATTGTTAATTGTTCTCAAGTATTTGATGTAAATTCAGGGAGAATTATGCTTCCTTGTCCCAATAGCCTCTGCTTTGGGCATGGCTTACTTTGGCTAGTGAAATACGACAGAAAGTGACATGAATTGTTGTCAAGGGACACTGTGTGGTTCCTCACACTGGTTTCTCTTGCCCAGGAAGCCCTGCAGTGTTCCAAGTCAGGAATTTTTTTTTTTTTACAATGTCTCACTGTCACCCAGGCTGTAGTGCAGTGGTGTAATCTCGGCTCACTGCAACCTCTGCCTCCCAGGTTCAAGTGATTATCCTGTCTCAGTCTCCTGAGTAGCTGGGATTACCAGTGCCCGCCACCATGCCTGGTTAATAATTACATTTTTAGTAGAGACAGGGTTTCACCATGTTGAACAGGATGGTCTCGAACCCCTGACCTCAGGTGTTCCACCCACCTCAGCCTCCCAAAGTGCTGGATTATAGGCATTACCCACTGTCCCTGGCAATCAGGAGAATTTTATCTGGGGTCTGTGTATAAAAATTCAGGGGTCTAAGACCTCACATGGGAAATGATTACATTTTCATCTTCCCTACATCTAACCACAGTTTAGTATTGCCTCCAATAACAAATGTAGGCAACAAATCACACTAATAACAGTGCTGGAGACCCTTGTCAATGGACATGAAATGTGGCTGCACCACATTGCACTCGCTGCAGTTCTCCAAGTTATCACTTATGCTCATCACTTTTGCAATTAGGGTAGTTAACATGCTAGCCACTAACTTCTGACATGAAATTCAGGGCTTTTCTGGGAATCCTGTGCATACTAATCACCCGGGCTTGGGAGGGTCTCATCAAGATGCAGATTCTGATTCAGGAGGTCTTCGGTACAGGCTGGGTTCCTGCATTTTGATCTACCAAGCTCCCAGCTGATGTGGGTATTTCTGGTCTTTGTACCACAGTTTGGGTACCAAGCGTTTAAAGTATGAAAACTGCACATGTAACATGGATGACCAAATCATAATATGGTTTTTAAAAATGATACATCTGGCCAGGCGCGGTGGCTCACACCTGCAATCCCAGTACTTTGGGAGGCTGAGGCAGGCAGATCACAAGGTCAGGAGATTCAGACCATCCTGGCCAACATGGTGAAACCCCCGTCTCTACTAAAAATACAAAAATTAGCTGCGCGTGGTGGCACGTGCTTCCCAGCTACTCAGGAGGCTGAGGCAGAGGAATTGCTTGAACCCAGGAGGCAGAGGTTGCAGTGAGCCGAGATCGCGCCACTGCACTCCAGTCTGTCACCTGGCGATGGAGCGAGACTCTGTCTCAAAAAAAAAAAAAAAACAAAAAAAAACTGTGATACATCTTATTAGATATAAAGACATCTTTTTGAGAAGAGTCCATCCAAATTGCCAGGAGTGCATAGCAGAAGGAAGGTCAAGAACACCTTCACCTGGCTGTTCCAGACAGAGGCGGATCTACCAACTGGGTCCTGGAGAGAAGACCATAAGGAATGCAGCTGGGGCTGACCATGGGGGACAGTGGCATATATGGAGCAGTCTTCAGTTGTCACTGATATTGACATTGCTATCTCAGCCTAATCTACGCCTCCTTCTATGCTGCTAAGGATTGGAGCAGACAGGGGATTGTATGGAAGTTCTACCAAACTTTCAAGGAAAGACATTTCCATAGTCAACTGTTTCACAGCATAGAGAAAGATTTTGCTTCAGCTCACTTTATAACAGCTACCCGATACCAACGCCAAATGAAGAAATACAAAGTGGGATAAAAATACAAACATAAATCAGTCTCCTTTATGAAGCTGAATAAATGCCACAGGACCATCTTAAGCTAGCAATATCTGTGGGGGGAAGGGTGGCTCACACCTGTAATCCCAGCACTTCAGGAGGCCAAGGCAGGAGGATCCCTTGAGGCAGGAGTTTGAGACCAGCCTTGACAACATAGTGAGACCTCATCTCTACAAAATAAAATAAGCTGAGTGTAATGAGGCATGCCTGCAGCCCCAGCTACCTGAGAGGCAGAGGCATGAGGATCACCTGAGCTGGATTACCTTCCAGCCTGGGTGACAGAACAAGACCTTGACTCAAAAAAAAGAAAAAAAGAAGAAAATGCAATCGATTTGAAATGCAACCACTATTTCCAATTAAACACACACCTCAGAAAACCAACCTCAGAAGGCTAAGAATAAACATGAATGCCATGAGTGATGTTGTCCAAAGTCCCAGGGATTCTAACCCTACAATGATGGCGACATCAAAGCTTGCCCATAAGGAGTAAGACAGACGATTTGCTTTGACTACTACTCTTCAATGTGAACCAAAGCACAAGCGCCAAGGCACACAAGGTCAAGTATAATGCCAGAAAGAGAAAACTTATTTGCATATGTTAATTTACTCAGGCAATTCAAAAGCACTGTATGTTGGAATCCCTGTCTCCCACTTAGAGCTGGGTCAGAGACACGCTGACCTTTTCCCATCTTCTCTTGGTAATAGAAACTTCTTTGCAGCTGGGTACCCGGCTACACAGGAGCAAACTGCCTTTTCCCAGCCTTCATTTCCACAGCTGGGGATGGCCATGTGATTAAGTTCTGGCCAAATCGGTGAGCCTACGTGATGTGCCTTTAGGGTGGCAGGAGGCCATTATGGAGCAAGCTAACAAGAGCTGAATCCTTGGGATGACAAGCAACGCAAGAGTCTGGGTCCCTGGAACCATGGGGCTGGTGCCACCCCAACCTGATCACTTACACCTGGAACATCATGGGGCAGAAATACTTGGGCTTTAAACCACCATGACTTGAGTCCCACTAGTCACAAGGGATGCTACTTCTAGGTCATGCCCCAAGGGAGGAATACCGGGAGGCCCCCATACCTCTTCTCCTATTTTCCATTAGTTCAATTGAGAGAACTAAAGCAGTGACCTTAAGCCCAGTGAGGTAGTCTCAGTTTACTTACACTAGGGAGGGTGCATCTGCTTCCCCCACTCAAGAACAATGCCTTCTATGTCCTGGATCCCCAGCATGCCCTGCACTACCTCAAGGAAACATTAACCCAGCTCTTGTGCCTCTCTTTGGTCGACCCCAGTACTGCGGACATTTTGGGCCTTTAGTTCTTATGAAGGCTAGCTTGTGAATGTTAAGATTCTTGGCCTCCGCCTACCGAATGGCAGTAGCCTAGCCCCAGTTGAGAACAACCACTCAAGTTATTTTCAGGATTGAGTTACCCATTCTGAAATTCCTTAATCCAAGCTGCCTCATCTTTCCTCAAAGGGCCCCATAAATCTGCATGCTTTTACTGACATCATCATCCTAGTAGCCTGTCTTCCAAGGTGAAGATCAAACATTTCTTTGCTAACACGCTTGTGATCCATCATCCCCAGGCAAAAGTGGTCATCTTTTCCATGATAGCACAGTGCCCATCTTTCTGGACAGAGACCACTGTCTTTGTCCAGAAAGCTCTGTCCTCTCAGTGAGGGGGCTCCAGAGGCTCACCTGGGCACATTTCGCCCTCTTAAAACCATTCCTCATGCCCCCCTGACACTTGGCATGGACATGACTAAGTCTCGCTCATGTTTCCCTAGGTCACAAGTGCTACTGCTTCTGGGTCACAGCCCAAGGGAGGCATGCGGTGGCCTCCTTCCATTGCCCACTGGCTAAGAGATGCAGAGAACTAGAGCAGCTGCCTTGGACCCAGAGGCTAAGCCACACATCCAGGTTGGCAAAGCCATTGGACCAGCTTTGGACTCTCTGCCACTGAAGTTGTACTTGACAAATAGACCAGACTACGTTTAAGCCACTGAGAGTGGTTTCTGAAAGAACAAACCAATATCCTTGCTCAAACACACAAGTATAGGATTTGTATTACAGACTAAGGGTTGCCAAAATGTTTTATAAAAGGCAAGATGGTTTTTTAGGCAGGATGGGCATGGTGGCTCACGCCTGTAATCCCAGCACTTTAGGAGGCTGAGGTGGGTGGATCGCCCGAGGTCAGGAGTTCAAGACCAGCCTGGCAAACATGGAGAAACCGTTTCTACTAAAAATATAAACTTTAGCCGGGCATGGTGGTGGGCACTTCTAATCCCAGATACTCAGGCGGCTGAAGCAGGAGAATCACTTAAACCTGGGAGATGGAGGTTGCAGTGAGCTGAGATTACACCACTGCACTCCAGCCTGGATGACAGAGCGAGAGACTCTGTCTCAAAAAAAAATAAAAATAAAAAAAATAAGAGATAGTATTTTAGGCTTTGTGTGCCCTACAGTCCCTGTAGTAACTACTCTGCGCTTGTAGGGCCAGAAAGCTGCAAACCACAGGTAAACAAAGGAGCATGCCAACAGGCTGGAGCTGCCCTTGGAGTTTGTAGACTCTGGGTATAGATCATGGCACTCCTTTGCTTCAGCACATCTTACTTCTCTTCTCAGCAGCTGGCTGCTCTAAAAAAAAAAAGAGCACCTTTAAGAAGCCACCTTATTACTCTTCTAAGATTTCTACAGCCATAGGTCTGCTAATTTTTGTATTTTTTAGTAGAGATGGGGTTTCACCATGTTGGTCAGTCTGGTCTTGTGCTCCTGACCTCGTGATCTACCCGCTTTGGCCTCCCAAAGTGCTAGGATTACAGGCACCCCAACCCCCTCCTTTTTTTTGTAAAGATGTTTACTCTGGAATTCTGATTTTTTTTTTTTTTTGCCTTAGTTCAGCAAAAGGTCACAGGCCACACATTACTGATCTCCAGGATAAAACACAGTTGTTTCAACAAATAACTTGAAAGAAAAAAGATGGAAGAGGAGAAAAACCAAAGACTGAGAGACATGAGATGATTGACAATATCGGGACTTGACTTGGCTCCAATTAGAATATACGGGAAAAGTTATTTGAGATGTAAGTGTGCTCACTCTCTGAAGTTTGCTACAGGGGTTTTATACTTTTGTGTGAAAATGTAATTAGAGTTTAAAAAGCATTCCCACAGTCTAAGGGTGAATGCTGAAATATTTACAAGTTGTATGATATGCAAGTTTTTCTGCAAAATAATCCGGGGGAGAGCTGACATAAGGAGAAATGAAGTTGGCCACATGCTAATGGTCACAGTGGATCAATGGCTATATGAGAGTTTACTGTAGTATTCTGTTTTTAGGAGGGTTGGACCATATGAATTCATCATTTTTGTTAGCCAAAACAGTCAAATAATTTCAGGTTTCAATCTCATATATAGGTTTTAAGATTTCTATAGCAAAGATTAAGTACTCCTAGAAGATTCTGAAATAACTTATCTCAAAATAGACTTAAATCCAAAAGGAAAAAATGTCCCATCAGTGTCTGAAAATGTTTTCTTGAAGTAGAGTCTCACTCTGTTGCTCAAACTGGTGTGCTGTGGCATGATCTCGGCTCACCACAACCTCTGCATCCTGACTTCAAGTGATTCTCCTGCCTCAGCTTCCCGAGTAGCTGGGATCACAGGTGTGTGGTACCATGCCTAATTTTTGCATTTTTAGTAGAGACAGGGTTTCACTATGTTGGCCAAGTTGGTCTCGAACTCCTGACCTGAAGTGATCCACCTGCCTTGGCCTCCCTAAGTGCTGGGATTATAGGCATGAGCCATGGTGCCCAGCCATCTGAAGTCTTAAAAGATTGACTAGCTTGCCGGGCGTGGTGGCTCACGCCTGTAATCCCAGCACTTTGGGAGGCCGAGGCGGGTGGATCACAAGGTCAAGAGATCGAGACCATGCTGGTCAACATGGTGAAACCCCGTCTCTACTAAAAATACAAAAATTAGCTGGGCATGGTGGCACGTGCCTGTAGTCCCAGCTACTCGGGAGGCTGAGGCAGGAGAATTGCTTGAACCCAGGAGGCGGAGGTTGCGGTGAGCCAAGATCGTGCCATTGCACTCCAGCCTGGGTAACAAGAGTGAAACTCCGTCTCAAAAAAAAAAAAAAAAAAAAAAAAAAAGATTGACTAGCTTATGAATTACAGATCAAGGTCTGGAACTTTCTCTGTCCCAAGATTATAAAAGGTGAAATTGACTTTTAAAATTTTTTATTTAATTATTTATTTTTTAGAGACGGGGTTTCGGCATGTTGGCCAGGATGGTCTTGATCTCTTGACCTTGTGATCCACTTGGCTTGGTCTCCCAAAGTGCTAGGATTAGAGGCATGAGCCACTGTGCCCTGCCTTTTCATTTTTTTAAACAGTAGATCCATGCAATTTTTATTTGGAAGTTTTTGAGACAGTCTTGCCCTGTTGCCCAGGCTGGAGTGCAGTGACACCATCTCAGCTTACCACAACCATGCCCAACTCATTTTTTGGTATTTTCTTTTAGTAGAGATGGGGTTTAACCATGTTGGCCAGGCTGGTCTCAAACTCCTGACCTTGTGGTCCACCTTCCTCAGCCTCCCAAAGTGTTGGGATTACAGGTGTGAGCCATCATGCCTGGCCAGATTTCACTTTTATTGAGGCATTTCTGGTGGTAAAGGAATCTTAGCATGAGAAGTTGTAGAGCACAGTGGTGAGGGCTTCAGCTTTAGGCAAGGGTTTGCTCAGCTATGAGCTGTGGGACTACTGGTGAGCTACTCAACCTTTCTGAGGTTCAGTTTTCTACTTTGCAAAAGGAGATAATATACATGTTGCAGGGTTAAATGAGATAAAAAAAAGTGTAAGTTCTCAGTACAGTGCATGGTCTGAGTTGAGTAAATGCTCATAATTGTGTGTCTTCAGATGTCACAAGTTAGGGGGACTACAGATGTCATGTCATAGCAGTTGTGCTGAAAGACTCTTAACAAGTGATCTAGTCCAATGGGAGCCATTCTACCACCAGAGGACACTCAGCGATGCCTGGGAACATTATTTTTTTTTTAATTTTTACTTTTTGGAGATGGCATCTTGCTCTGTTGCATAGGCTGGAGTGCAGTGGCGTGATCTCAGCTCACTGCAACCTCCGTCTCCTGGGTTCAAGCAATTCTCCTGCCTCAGCCTCCTGAGTAGGTACATGCCACCATGCTCAGCTAATTTTTGTGTTTTAGTAGAGACAGGGTGTCACCATGTTGTTCAGGTTGGTCAACACACTAGGATTACAGGTGTGAGCCATTGCACCTGGCCCAACATTTTCAATTGTTATATAATTCTGTTTGCATGCATGTGTGACAGTAGCATCTAGTCAGTCAAGGCCAGGGATGCTGCCAGACATCCCATAATATGTAGGACAGCCCCCACAAGGAAGCAATGCAGCCCCAAAGGTCAACAGGGCTGGGGCTGACAAAGTCTGCACTAGTCCTATTCCCAGTGTTTCTTCCAAGTGTAATCCTGACACTACTGTGTCACAGTCACCTAGATCATGGCTTCAGTGTTGTTTTCCAGGCCTTACCCTAGACTCACTGAAAACTTAGGGCAGGGGGAAGGGTGATGGTGTGGATCAAGCAGAGGTAGATTCCAGGGACTTCCAATTTTTTTTGAGACAGGGTCTTGCTTGGTCACCCAGGCTGGAGTGCAGTAGCATGAATGTGGCTCACTGCAACCTCTGCCTCCCAGGCTCAAGCCATCCTCCTACCTCAGCCCTCCGAGTAGCTGGGACCACAGGCATGCACCACACCTGGCTAGTTTTTGTATTTTTTGCCAGTGGTTCTCAGACATGAGCATGTATCAGAATTGCTTAGAAGGCTGCTTAAAACCCAGGTGGCATGGGCACCCCCTTTGCAGTTCCTGATTGAGTAGGTTTGGGGTGGAGCCAGTGATTTTTCACTTCTAACAAGTTCTCAATTGATGCCCATGCAGGTCTGGGAACCATACTTTGGAGACTTTTGCTCTGTGAGCAAGAAACTGGCTTGGATGCTCAAGGTTGCAGGACTGGAAGTTTTCAGCTCATTGGAACTCACGCTCGCCAGATCTACAGCCCATCCTGTGGCCCTCAGGGGAAGACATAGACAAAACTTCTTTACTTAGCAACTCACATACTAGAAAACCATTAAACTCTTGAGGGTTTTAACTCCACAGAAGTCAAGCAAGACTGAAAACAAATCTAAATGAGGCACTGTATAACAAAGTGGTTTTGGGGAACAGACTGGGAAGCCAGCTGGTAAGTTTCAAATTCCAGTTTATTACGCAGTCTTGATCTGGTTGCCCAGGCTGGAGTGCAATGCCATGATCTTGGCTCACTGCAACCTCCACCTCCCGGGTTCAAGCGATTATCTTGCCTCAGCCTCCTGAGTAGCCAGGATTACAGGTGTGCACCACCATGCCTGGCTAACTTTTCTATTTTTAGTAGAGACGGGGTTTGACCATGTTGGCCAGGCTGGTCTCAAACTCCTGACCTCATGATCTGCCTGCCTCAGCCTCCCAAAGTGCTGGGATTACAGGTGTGAGCCACTGCACCTGGCCTCA
This sequence comes from Alouatta palliata, assembly GCA_004027835.1. Taxonomy (NCBI): domain Eukaryota; kingdom Metazoa; phylum Chordata; class Mammalia; order Primates; family Atelidae; genus Alouatta; species Alouatta palliata. The sequence continues at coordinate 1,762 of PVKV010041013.1, read as the reverse complement.
AATTCCAGTTTTACCATTTATTAGTTGTGGCCCCCTGGGTAAGCTAGTCAACTTCCCTGTTCCTCAGTGTCCACATCTGTGAAATGGGGATTATGGACCCTGTTCTCATTGGCTTAGATTAAGCTCTTTAGTATATGTAAGCGAATCTTGCCTATTAGTCAACACTGTATAAATGTTATTAGTGTTATTCACTGATGTACACACGTAAGATTCTACCAGATTCTCGGGGAGAAAAATGCATGTTTTCAAAGAAACTAGATAATAAATAAAAGAGGGGAGTTAAAGGATGACCCAGATAATGCCTCTGATGGGGAGGTGTGAGGGGCCTCAAAAAGGTTTCTTTTACATTTAGACATCCAGGAAACCAAGGAAGGACTGAAGCCCACTCTCCTGGGAAAGGTCCAGCTGGGGGACCCTCTGCATCTGGAAGCAGGGGTGGGCAACATTTGACAGTTCAAAACCAGCTTAGCACAGCCAGTGTTTTAACCCCTGGGGAAACGGATGATGTTCCCTGAGTAAGGTTCCTCCTACCCCTCTGTCATTTTATTGGTGGTGATGGGAAGTCTACTAATTACTTTCCACTTTATTTTCCTCCAAAAGCTACTTCAGTTGCAAAGACACTTGCAAATTAAGAGTGGCTCAACCTTAGTAAAATGTACCCCCTTGCCAATGTGGAGAGCGGACCAAAGATGCTAGGATACAACGTTAGTTGGAAGACTGCTTCCCCACCGCCCCTCCTGAAGTGGTGTCTGGAGTTGAGGCACACTACTAGGCAGGCAGACTTTGCATCCTGCTCCCACAGGAAGGCACCTCAGTACTCCAGGATGCACAACACCCTCCCCGTGGCTGAAACTCTGGGTGCAGCTCCAGAAGGTGCCTCGCAGTGTTGGTTGCAGGAATCAAAAGTAGCTCAGTGCACTGACTTTCAACTCCAGCCCGGGGTTATCCAGCAATTCTCTTCTACAAACACCTCCTCCAAAAGACCAGCATCCCCAGTACCTCCCCTACTTCCTCTAGATGCAGAGAATCAGCAAGAGCCCTGCCCCTCGCCCTAGGGGTTTGATCGTGTAAGTCTCACCTCCCTATCTCTATCCAAGGCCTCGGGCACAAGAGTGATTATGCTATTCTAGTTATGAGCTCCACCCGAGCAAGCTTTATTTTAACATTTAAACTATTAATTTAGTGGAGATTTCATTTATCTACTCCTCTCCACCACCTCCTTGGGAAGGTGTGGTCAAAGCCCACCAGACCGCAACATCCCCCTTTCCACCTGCGCCAGGAAAGAGCCGGGGAGAAGAGGAAGTCAAGTTACAACTCCTTTCCCCACTCCCTTAAAGGAAAGGCCTCAGCTAACCAGGAGGATCTGGTAGGCAGAAGAGAAAGTAGGAACCTGAAATGTCTTAAGCTAAGCGCAAGAGAAGCAGAAAGGGAAGCGCTCTAGAAATGCATATTCCCCAACCCCACCCAGAGATTTCAGTGGAGGCAGGGTGTCCTGAGGTGCACGAGGAATCTGGCGTGCCACAAAAGCTCCCCTCCTGCAGGTTCTTCTGAAGCAGAGGATCCCCAGAGGAGAAACGTTGCCTAGGGGGCTTAGGGTAGCCAAGGATCTCCATGCTACATCCTGTGTCCACGTGGCAGCCAAGGAGGGGGTGCGGCCCGCCTGCTAAGTGCGACAGTATCGCTGCTCTGCCCCACTGTGGATGTCACTTCCTCAGATAAAACGCAGAGCTCATATTGGGGCTCACAGCCACCCCCTACCCCC
>PVKV010041012.1:0-11788 GCA_004027835.1 Alouatta palliata | reverse complement strand
TTTGAGATGGAGTTTCGCTCTTGTTACCCAGGCTGGAGTGCAATGGCACGATCTCGGCTCACCGCAACCTCCGCCTCCTGGGTTCCAGCAATTCTCCTGCCTCAGCCTCCTGAGTAGCTGGGACTACAGGCACGTGCCACCATGCCCAGCTAATTTTTGTATTTTTAGTAGAGACGGGGTTTTACCATGTTGGCCAGGATGGTCTCGATCTCTTGACCTCATGATCCACCCGCCTCGGCCTCCCAAAGTGCTGGGATTACAGGCGTGAGCCACTGCGCCCGGCCGTAATTTTGTATTTTTAGTAGAGATGGGGTTTTGCCATGTTGGCCAGGCTGGTCTCAAACTCCTGACCTCAGCCTCCCAAAGTGCTGGGATTACAGACGTGAGCCACCATGCCCAGCCAGCGCTTTCTGCTTGGACCTGTAGCTGTGTTAGCTCCAGCTGCTCGTCAGCATCACCTGGGGAGCTTCTGAACATACTGATGCTCTATGCTTGGGCAGCATCCCCAGAGATTCTAATTTAATTAGGCCAGGGTGGGGCCTGGGCATGGGTGCTTTATTTTCTGCGTTTTGGGAGGTGGGGCATGGTTGCTTTTAAAACTCCCCAGTGGCCGGGTGCGGTGGCTCACGCCTGTAATCCCAGCACTTTGGGAGGCCGAGGCGGGTGGATCATGAGGTCAAGAGATCGAGACCATCCTGGTCAACATGGAGAAACCCTGTCTCTACTAAAAATACAAAAATTAGCTGGGCATGGTGGCACACGCCTGTAGTCCCAGCTACTCGGGAGGCTGAGGCAGGAGAATTGCTTGAACCCAGGAGGCGGAGGTTGCGGTGAGCCGAGATTGCGCCATTGCACTCCAGCCTGGGTAACAAGAGCGAAACTCCGTCTCAAAAAAAAAACAAAAAAAAACTCCCCAGTGATTGTGATATGAGCCAGGGCAAGAGTGAGCCGCTTGTTCTCAGTTATTCTCCTCCCTAGTTTTTTTTTTTTTTTGAAGCAGAGTTTCACTCTTGTTGCCTAAGCTGGAGTGCAATGGTGCAGTCTTGGCTCACTTGAACCTCTGCCTCCGGGGTTCAAGCGATTCTCTTGTCTCAGCCTCCCAAGTAGCTGGGATTAGAGGCACATGCCACCACGCCCGGCTAATTTTTTGTATTTTTAGTAGAAATGGGGTTTCACCATGTTAGCCAGGCTGGTCTCAAACTCCTGACCTCAGGTGATCTGCCTGCCTTGGTCTCCCAAAGGGCTGGGATTATAGGCATGAGCCACTGTGCCTGGCCTCTCCTCCCTAGTTTTGAGGCTCCTCCTCACCAGGCCAGAGGCCACCCAGATCTCCATGGAGCCTTTCACCCGGCCTGGCAGGGAGCTGCCCTCCATGAATGCTCCTTGAACTGGTGAATAAAGAATGAAAGGGCATTTGGCCGACAGATCAGGCCTCCACTTGCTGACAGCCTGAAATCTCACTATCTAATCTCTCCTTGCACCTTGACTTTGAGTCACCTCTTAGCGTCTTGGTCTTTTAGTACTTGGAAACTCCCTTTTCTGAGCCCTGAGGGGTGGCCGCTGCTTCCCTGGCATTCTGGAGTTTGAGGCAAGGCCCTGCCCAGTCTCCGATCAGGGCCTCCTCCGCCGCTCAGCAGCAGCTTGCTGTGTATTTGTAGGAGCCCCCTGAGCTTGGGTCCTGTCTGATGACCTGTTGGCTATGGCCTCCTCCATCAGGCAACCATGGCCTCCTCCATCAGGCAACCATGGCCTCCTCCATCAGGTATTTTTCAATTCACCGAGTCCCCAGGGTTCCCAGGATTCCTGGTCCAGCAGAACTAGTTGGGTACAAAGGGGGGGAATGTTTTCTGTTTCATTTCTATCATCTCCTTTGTCTTTGTTCCCCCTTTTATTGATTTATTTATTTTGAGATGGAGTTTCGCTCTTGCTGCTGAGACTGAAGTGCAGTGGCACAATCTTGGCTCACTGAAAACTCTGTCTTCCAGGTTCAAGCCATTCTCCTGCCTCAGCCTGCCAAGTAGCTGGGATTACAGGTGTGCGCCACCACGCCCAGCTAATTTTTGTATTTTTAGTAGAGACAGGATTTTACCATATTAGCCAGGCTGGTCTCGAACTCCTGACCTCAGGTGATCTGCCCGCTTTAGCCTCCCAAACTGCTGGGATTGCAGGCGTGAGCCACTGTGTTCGGCCCCATCCCCGTTTTTCTTGACACTCACTAGCTGCATGAACGTGCACTTCCCTTCTACATCTATGAGCTGAGGAGTCAACTTAGGGGGTCAACTAAATCGATGATCTCTAAAGTCTCACCCAGGAACATGCTGATTCCAGGGGTAACTGGCAGCAGGAGGAATAGAGGGTGGACATGAGGAGGCACTTCTTGCTCATCAGAGGGGATCTGGGGGAGCAGGGGCTTGAAAAAGCCCGTGCTCCCCCTCCCTGGAGAGAAATCAGGATTGGGGCCAGTCCCCACTGGTGGCCAAGAGGACTCAGGAGTGGGAGCTCTGAGACGTGACCCCCTGCAGGGTGTATACCTCCAGCTGCTCCTGCCCTCTACCTGTGTTGGTTAGAGCAGACGCCTCTCCTCCACCCCTTGGCAGGGCCTCCTCCTTACTTCCCCTGTCTTCCCTGAACTGCCAGGAAACCAGGGCTCCTCACTGCCCCCAGCCCTGCCACCATGGGCCCTGGTTTGGATTTGAGTTATCTTCTCCCTCAGCTTGAACTCACTGGCTTCCTCCACTCCTGGTGCTTTCTCTTCTATGTCCCCAGACCGGGAAGGGCACTGTCACGCCAAGACCCCAAAGTCAACCATCTGTACAGCATCCCGGACTCCTCTCCCTCCTGCCCTTCTGTTCACCTAAACTCCCTTGAGTCTCCCTGATACACACAGCCCCCTGGCTCTCTCTGCTGGCACTTTGCCCTCTAGAAATGCCACACTGCCAGTGGGCTCCTCCCCCATGCTGCCTCTCACCCCACGCCTACTCTTGCTGCTCCCACCCGGAGAGCTCTCCCAACCTTTCTTCTCTTGCCTAACACTGACATGCTCTTCTAGACTCAATTTAGGTGTCATTTCTCCCAGGAGACCTTCCCAGAATCTTCAGGCTGGATGAGGGGCCCCTTGGTTTCTTGGACTGTCCCCTCTCTTGGTGTCCCGACCACATGGTGATGAAAGAATCTGGTTGTAAGTCTGAGGTCTCTGAGCTCCAAGACATAAATATGTTTGTCTTTGTAGCCCCCAGCTCCTAGCACATAGTAGGTGCTCAACAAATACTCACGATGCTGAAAGGCTGAACTGTGGGATAGAAGGAGGACCCTCTCAAGGCCTTGGAGGGGTTTGGGGTCCTGCCCTCTTTCTTCCTTCCTTCCTTCCTTCCTTTCTTCCTTCCTTCCTTCCTTCCTTCCTTCCTTCCTTCCTTCCTTCCTTCCTTCCTTCCTTCCTTCCTTCTTTCCTTCCTTCCTTCTTTCCTTCCTTCCTTCCTTCCTTCCCTCCCTCCCTCCCTCCCTCTCTCCCTCCTTCCTCTCTTTTTTTTTGACAGTCTCACTCTGTTGCCTAGGCTGGACTGCAATGGCGCAATCTCAGCTCACTGCAACCTCCACCTCCCAGTTCAAGCAATTCTCCTGCCTCAGCCTCCCAAGTAGCTGGGATTACAGGCATGCACTACCTCACCTGGCTAATTAGGTTTTTTAGTAAAAACCGGGTTTCGCCATGTTGGTCAGGCTGATCTTGAACTCCAGCCCTCAAGTGACCCATCCACCTTGGCCTCCCAAATTACTGGGATTACCCACGTGAGCCCCTGTGCCCAGCCCACCTTGCCTTTCTTATCTGTGCCCTGTTGTACTCGAGGTGCGGCTCTGTGGTATGCGGGGTGCTACCGCAGCTCCCACTTCCCAGTCACGCAGCTCTGAGCTGGACTGGAACGTGGTGGGGCTGTGGGGGTGAAGTCCCACCCCACAGACAAAGGACATCCTCCTGCTTCCTGGCCCCTTGCCATGAGAGCAGAGGGAATGCACACCTGCCCAGACCCTCCAGCCCACGGGCTCTGCCTCTCAGTGGCCTGTGGGAGGCTCCAGATGACGTCCTGAGAAGACAGTAGCCAGTGTGTCCAGAGCCTGCTATGCACCTAGCTCCCAGCCCTAGTTCTGCTGAAGCGGGCCACAGTGGCAGGGAAGCCAATGGGGCAGCTGTGGGTGGAGGAAGATGGGGCAGAGGTGCATGGTAGGGTGGCCTGGCATGGCCCAGGACCTAAGGCGCTGCCACCTCCATTCAATTCCTGGTGGCTGTTGCTCATATGCTAGGAGCCAGGAGGCGGGGCCCTCTGAAGTCCCAGGAGTGTCAGAGGCATGGTGACACATAGAAAAAAACACTTCAGATGAAGAAGAAATGGGCAAAGAGAGGAGCTGGTGGGGAGGGGGCTCGGGGAGTGAGGTCAGGGAGACCAGCTAGTCTCCGTCTGCCCAGGTCTGTCCTGATTTTAACTCTAGAAATTCCAGGGCAATCAGGATGGTGACACTCAAGTGGGATGGGGCTAACCGCAAGCAGGAGACTGAGAGAGCCATTGTCTCGAGCCAGGGCCTGCAAAAGTCTCTCCTTGGAGGCCCAGGGCAGACACACTGGGCCGGCCCTTCTCACACTATCCAGAGTGCCACCCCTTCCCCTGGAGCCCACACCACAGTGCTCCGGGAGGCCCCAGGTTGCCTGAGAAAAGCAGGGGCCCCAGTCCCCTCACACCACCTATAGTCTCCATGTGTCCCCACCAGGTTGCCTTACCTGTCTTGGGGAGGCAGCTGCCACCTGGGAGATCTCAGGGAGTTGTGGCAAGCTGGCTGCAGAAGAGCGACCTTTGTCCCCACCCCCCCCTCCTCTAGGAACTGCCTTCACCATATAAGGGAAGATAGGGCCCCAGAGAGGTGAGGGGGTGGGGAGGCAGGTGCTGCCAGGTCCCTGGGAGCCCAGAGCCCAGCGACAGCCTGACAACCAGAGCTGATGTGCCCCACCCTTGGCTTTTTTTTTTTTTTGAGATGGAGTCACTCTGTCATCCAGGCTGGAGTTCAATGTCACGATCGTGGCTCACTGCAACCTCTACCTCCCAAGTTCAAGTGATTCTCCTACCTCAGCTTCCCAAATAGCTGGGATTACAGACGTGTGCTACCACGCCCGGCTAATTTTCTATCTATAGTAGAGACAGGGTTTCACCAGGTTGGCCAGGCTGGTCTTGAACACCTGCCCTCAAATGATCCACCTGCTTGGCCTCCCAAAGTGCTGGGATTACAGGCGTGAGCCACCGCTCCCAGCCCCATACTTGGCTTCTGAGAGAGCAAGGGATGCAGTGCTTTTCTGCCCAGGGCCCAGGCTCTCACCACGGGCAGACAGCACTGTCCAGGTAGGGTCAGGGGCGCCTGAACCTTTCCTCCTACTAACCAAGAGAAGGAGGCTCTGCTGTCTTCCCACCTTCCCTGGGGCGAATGGTTCATGGAGAAGGAGAAGCAGGACCGTGGGATTCCAGGAGCCCCAAACCCAGGGATGCAGGGGCTTATACTTGGGGTACCCCCAGAACAGATGGGAGGACTCTTATCAGCATGACTTTCACTTAGCAAGGGCCCTAGTGGACACAACTGCTCTTCCTCTCCACCCCCAGGGGCACTGGCTCCATCTGGAGTTTTTATGAGGTGCCATAAACCAGTGCCTTTGAACTCTGCTCTGCTACCTTCTCCCAGAAGCCAAAGTTTCCATGTCTGACATCTGACTCTAGGGGATCCATCTCACTCAGGCAGGAAAGGAGTGCAGCCATCTCTGGCATGGATCTCGCTGAGAGACCAGCTTCACACGCAAAGTCAGCATCTTGGGCAGCTGCCTCCCAAACTGCAGAAATTCTCCAGTCACCTCCAAAGCCTGTTCCTTACCAGGGTGAGATGAAGGGACTGGGTGAGGGCAGATCCTCTCCTCCTGATCACAGCCTCCCAAGAGTTCTGGAGACCAAATGTACAGTAGTCCCCGCTTATCCAAGGGGGGATACATTCCAAGACCCGCAGAGGATGCCTTAAAACCTCAGATAGTACCGAACCTGGCTGCCGTCAGCTAGCACGTTTCTGTTCATGTCTTCCACCCATAGATTTAAGCCCTTTCCATTTTCACTAAGCTTTTATCCTGTACTGTGGCCATACTTTTGGAGTCTGAGATGCAACAGCAAAATTTCTTTTTCCTTCCTCACAATTTCATGAACAGAGGATTCTTATTTTTTTTTTTTTCCTGAGACGGAGTCTTGCTCTGTCACCCAGGCTGGAGTGCCGTGGCGCGATCTTGGCTCACTGCAACCTCCGCCTCCCGAGTTCAGGCGATTCCTACCTCAGCCTCCAGAGTAGCTGAGACTACAGGGGCGTGCCACCATGCCCAGCTAAATTTTTGTATTTTTAGTAGAGATGGGGCTTCACCATGTTAGCTAGGAAGGTCTCGATCTCCTGATCTTGTGATCCTTGGCCTCCCAAAGTGCTGGGATTACAGGCGTGAGCCACCATGCCCAGCCTGAAGATGCATTCTTATCACAGATCTTAGCAACCTCAGCATATGAAATTTTTTTTCTTTCCTTATTAAGAACTATTACTTTTTCACTTGAAACACTTTACGGCTTCTTTTTGGCACTTCCAAATTGCCAGCATCACTACTCTTGCATTATTTTATTTATTTATTTTTTTAAAGACGGGGTTTCACCAAGTTGGTCAGGCTAGTTTTGAACTCCCGACCTCAGGTGATCTGCCCGCCTTGGCCTGCAAAGTGCTTAGATTACAGGGGTGAGCCACTGTGCCCGGCCACTCTTGTATTATTTATTAAAATAATGCTTACTGCCGGGCGTGGTGACCCGTGCCTGTAGTCTCCGCTACTCAGAAGGCTGAGGCGGGAGGATTGCTTGAGCCCAGGAGTTCTGGGCTGTAATGCGCTATGCCAATCGGGTGTCTGCACTAAGTTAGGCATCAATAATGTGACCTTCTGGGAGCAGGGGACCACCAGGTTGCCTAAGGAGGGGTGAACCGGCCCAGGTCGGAAACGGAGCAGGTCAAAACTCGCATGCTGATCAGCAGTGGGATCGCGCCTGTGAATAGCCACTACTCTCCAGCCTGGGCAACATAGTGAGATCCCATCTCTAAAATTAAAAAATAAAATAAAATAATGTATAACTCGATCAAGACAGTTGAAGGAGAGCAATAAAAATAAATAAATAAAATAAAATAATGGTTACTTTGTTTTTTTTTTTGAGAGGAAGTCTCACTCTCTTACCCAGGCTGGAATGCAATGGCACGATCTTGGCTCACTTCAACCTCCGCCTCCGGAGTTCAAGTGATTCTCCCATCTTAGCCTCCCGTGTAGCTGGGACTACAGGCATGCACCACCACACCCAGCTCATTTTTTAATATTTTTATTAAAATATTAATAAAAATATTTTATTTGTATTTTTATTAGAGACAGGGTTTTACCATGTTGATCAGGCTGGTCTCAAACTCCTAACCTCAAGTGATCTGCCCGCCTAGGCCTCCCAAAGTGCTGGGATCACAGGCGTGAGCCACCGAGCCCTACCCAATAACGGTTACTTTGAACAAAAGCCCCGCAATGCCTCGACAGTGGCTTCGATTGCCAAGACAGCGCTAAATGCCCGTCAGGGAGCGTGCACTGCGTGGAGGTACTGGACAAAAAGACGATTCATGTTTTGGGTGGGATGGAGTGGGGTGGCGGGAGATCCCATCACGGTACTCAAATACTGTGCAATGTAAACTTATGAATGGTTTATTTCCAGAATTTTCCATGTATTATTTTAAGACCATGGTTGACTATGTGGTACCTGAAGTGGTGGATAAAGGGAGACTGCTGTGTGTGTGTGCATATGTGGGCATGTGTGTGGTATATATGTGTGCACACACTTGTGTAGTCTGGAAAAAGAAGTAAACACTGGAGGTGCTATATATATATATATATTTAGACAGAGTCTTGATCTGTTGCCAGGCTGGAGTGGTGCGATCTTGGCTCACTGCAACCTCTGCCTCCTGGGTTCAAGTGATTCTCCTGTCTCAGCCTCCAGAGTAGCTGGGACTACAGGCGTGCGCCACCATGCCCAGCTAATTTTTGTATTGTTAGTAGAGACCGGGTTTCACCATGTTGGCCAGGATGGTCTCGATCTCCTGACCTCAAGTTATCCACCGGCCTAAGCCTCCCAAAGTGCTGGGATTACAGGTGTGAGCCACCTCGCCCAGCTGTTTGTTTTTTAAAAATATTGCTGTGTGTTGTGGCACATGCCTGTAATCCCCCTACTAGGGAGGCTGAGACAAGAGAATCACTTGAAACTGGGAGATGGAAGTTGCAGTGAGCCAAAATGGTACCACTGCCCTCCAGCCTGGGTGATGAAGCGAGGCTCTGTCTCAAAAAACATATACATATATGAATAGAAAAATGGAAATAGGCCAGGGATGGTGGCTCACGCCTGTAATGCTGGCACTTTGGGAGGTTGAGGTGGGTGGATCACGAGGATTGGAGTTCAAGACCAGCCTGGCCATCATAGTGAAACCTCATCTCTACTAAAAATACAAAAATTAGCCAGGCATGGTGGCTCGCGCCTGTAGTCTCATCTACTCCAGAGGCTGAGGCAGGAGAATCACTTGAACCCAGGAGGTGGAGGTTGTGGTGAGCTGAGATCACACCACCGCACTTCAGCCCAAACAATAGAGTGAGACTCCTTCTCAAAAAAAAAAGACAAATAACAAATAAAAAAATAAAACTATACCATCCTGCCTTCTATGTCACAGGTTATGAAAAATAGAAAAAAATAACACTTTTTCTTGTGAATAAAAAGGAGTTTATATATGTATAGATATAGATATAGATTTACACTCAATTACAAGGACAAGAAAAAGGAAGGAAAAAAACTCGACCAGGCGTGGTGGCTCACGCTTGTAATCCCAGCGCTTTGGGAGGCCGAGGTGGGTGGATCATGAGGTCGGGAGTTCAAGACCAGCCTGTCAACTGTGATGAAACCCCATTTCTACTAAAAAATACAAAAATTAGTGAGGCGTGGTGGTGCACGCCTGTAGTCCCAGCTACTTGGGAGGCTGAGGCCGGAGAATCGCTTGAACCCAGGAGGCAGAGGTTGCAGTGAGCCGAGACGGTGCCACTGTACTCCAGCCTGGGCGAAAGAGTGAGATGCCATCTCAAAAAAAAAAACACACAAAAAAACTCACCTATATTTTCATTACAGAGATACTCTGCAGATAAATCACTGCCACTGAATTGTTTTGGAATATTTCTTTCTTTCTTTCTTTTTTTTAAAGATGGGGTTTCACCACGATGGCCAGGCTGGTCTTGAACTCCTGACCTCAGATGATCCACCCACCTCGGCCTCCCAAAGCGTGAGCCACCGTGCCCGGCCTGGAATATTTCTTTCAAGTCATTGTCCATTACATGTATCTACCTGTCTGCATGTGCATATATATATATATATTTTTTTTTTTTTTTTGGGAATAGAGACGGGGTTTCACCATGTTGGTCAGGGTGGTCTTGAACTCCTAACCTTGTGATCCGCCCACCTCAGCCTCCCAAAGTGCTGGGATTACAGGCATGAGCCACCGTGCCCAGCCTGTGTGTGTGTGTGTGTGTGTGTGTGTGTGTGTGTGTGTATTTTTTTTTTTAACTCCGTCACCGAGGCTGGAATTCTGGAATTCAGTGACAGAATCCTGGCTCATTGCAACCTCCGCCTCCTGGGTTCAAGTGATTCTCCTGCCTCAGCTTCTGGAGTAGCTGGGATTACAGGTGCCCACAACCATACCCAGCTAATTTTTGTATTTTTAGTGGAGACAGGGTTTCACTATGTTAGCCAGGATGGTCTCGAACTCCTGACCTTAAGTGATCTGCCAGCCTTAGCTTCCCAAAGCGCTGGGATTACAGGCATGAGCCACCATGTCCAGCCCTTTTTCCTTTTTCTTTCTTTTTTTTTTAGGAGATGGGGTCTCGCTATGTTGCCCAGGCTGAGGTGCAGTGGCTATTCACAGGTGCGATCCCACTACTGATCAGCATGGGAGTTTTGACCTGCTCTGTTTCCGACCTGGGCTGGTTCACCCCTCCTTAGGCAACCTGGTGGTCCCCTGCTCCCAGGAGGTCACCATATTGATGCCGAACTTAGCGCAGACACCTGATCGGCATAGCGCACTGCAGCTCAGAACTCCTGGGCTCAAACAATCCTCCTACCTCAGCCTCCCGAGTAGCTGGGACTACAGGCACACACCACCATGCCTGGCCCTTTTTTCTTTTTTTGGAGATGGGGTCTCTCTCTGTCACCCAGACTGGATTGCAGTGGTGCCATCTCGGCTCACTGCAACCTCCGCCTCCCAAGTTCAAGCAATTCTCCTGCCTCAGCCTCCCAAGTACCTGGGATTACAGGTACATGCCAGTATCCTCGGCTAAATTTTGTATTTTTAGTAGAGATGGGGCTTTGCGATGTTGGCCAGGCTGGTCTTGAAACCGTGAGCTCAGGCAATCTGCCTGACTCAGCCTCCCAAAGCTCTGGGATTACAGGTGTGAGCCCCATGCCCAGACTGTATGCATATATTTTTAACTGTCATATGATATATCTTGTTTTGCAATTTCTTTCTCTTTTTTTTGGAGACAGAGTCTTGCTGTGATGCCCAAGCTGGAGTGCACTGTTGTAATTATGGCTCACTGCAGCCTCGACCTTCCTGGGCTCAGTAATTCTCCCACCTCAATCTCCCGAGTAGCTGGGACCACAGGCACACACCATGTGTGGCTAATTTTTTGTCGTTGTTTGGTAGAGATGGAGTTTCCACCATGTTGCCCAGGCTTCTCTCAAACGTCTGGGCCCAAGCAATCCTGCCTTGGCCTCCCAAAGTGCTGGGATTGCGGGTGTGAGCCACCGCGCCCGGCAACTTCATTTTCAATTGTTTTATAGTAATTCATTAGCACAGTTTATGTAACCAATAGCTTATTATTGGACTTCCAAATTTCATCCAATTATTTGATACTACAAAGAACGCTGTGGTAAATATTCTCATTGCTAAATATTTGCCGTTAGATTATGTCCACTATCTCTTTGGCATAAATTCCAAAGAGTGAGGTCATTGAGTCAAAGACGTGAATAGGAAAACTGCCTTCCAGAAAAGCTACATTAACAGATGGTCCCATCTGCAATGCATGAGTGCCTGAGTTTCCGTCTCTCCCCACTGCTCTGCTACAGTCTTAATGGAGATTTCTATCAGTTTGATTGACAAAAAAAGGAAACAGTTTATGTTTCTTTGCTTACCAGTGAGAGACCATTTAAAAATCTATTTATTGGCAATGTCGTCCTTTGTGAGCTTTTAATTAATTTGTTGGGATTGTTTATATAGTTAATGTCTTAAGGCTGGTAACTTGCCCGTCATTTATTAGTTTCTTGCTTGCCTTTTAATTTAGCCGAAAGAATCTTTTGGTGAACATGTTCTTAAAAATTGTTTCCGGCCGGGCGCGGTGGCTCACGCCTGTAATCCCAGCACTTTGGGAGGCGGAGGTGGGCGGATCACAGGGTCAGGAGATGGAGACCAGCCTGACCAACATGGTGAAACCCCGTCTCTACTAAAAATACAAAAATTAGCTGGGCGTGGTGGCGTGCGCCTGTAATCCCAGCTACTCAGGAGGCTGAGGCAGGAGAATTGCTTGAACCCAGGAGGCGGAGGTTGCAGTGAGCCGAGATCGCGCCACTGTACTGCAGTCTGGCGCCTGGCGAAGGAGTGAGACTCTGTCTCAAAAAAAAAAAAAAAAAAAAAA
>PVKV010041011.1:0-11789 GCA_004027835.1 Alouatta palliata | reverse complement strand
GGCGTGAGCCACTGCACCTGGCCTGAGGTAGTATTTTTAAAAATAATTGGTCACCATAATGTAGAGCCTAATTAATGTGCTATCTGCTATAATCCATATGAATTTCAGGTATTATCTCTGCTAAAATGTACTAAGGTGAGCCAGAGCAAGCAGCAGCTCCTGGCCTGCTGGAGGATCAGCCCCTGCCCTCTGTCCCTACGTCAGGCCTGAGCTAGCTCACAGCCAGGTGGCAACTCATTTGCTGGAACCAACATGCAAATAAGCAGTTTTTTTCACTCTACCCACTCCACCCCAGAAAATAAAAAGTTTATACTGTCTTCTTTCAGAGTATGATTTTCTTTTTTATTTTATTTTATTATTTTTTTTTGAGACGGAGTTTCGCTCTTGTTACCCAGGCTGGAGTGCAATGGCGCGATCTCGGCTCACCGCAACCTCCACCTCCTGGGTTCAAGCAATTCTCCTTCCTCAGCCTCCCGAGTAGCTGGGACTACAGGCACGTGCCACCATGCCCAGCTAATTTTTGTATTTTTAGTAGACACGGGGTTTCACCGTGTTGACCAGGATGGTCTCGATCTCTTGACCTCGTGATCCACCTGCCTCGGCCTCCCCAAGTGCTGGGATTACAGGCGTGAGCCACCACGCCCGGCCCAGAGTATGATTTTCTAAATTAATTCAACAGGAAATAAATAACAGAAACAATTTAGCACAACAGGTAATATCCTACAGTGACATTTGTTGCTGTACAGTCATTATTATCTCTTAGAACCAAAAATACCCAGATATTGTGACCTAAAATCTAATCCTTCAAGATGTTTCAATAAAATAATTAGCAATGCCCAAGTAAATACAGTAACTGCTGCGTGTCTGTATTATTTTTGGAGATTTAAAATGTTTTACCAGGTTAAGAGTTCAAAGAAGACTTTTATTTCAAATTAGCATTTACCAGATGTAATTGACTGTGGACACTTTTTTACATAAAATTTATCAGCACTTATGGTGAAATTAGTTCAGAAGAGAAACACATCTGTAAGTAAATGTTCAGTACAAGCAGGCCAAATATGAAATAACTCAACTGATAGCCAACCAAACCTCTAGAAATCAGTTAAAATCTGGAACTTTCTCATTTAGTCAGTTAATACCTCTTTAAAGATCTTCATTTTTTTTTAGAATTGCATCAATCACCTGATAACTTTTGAAATCATTTTATAGGTTTTATATTAAAAAAATATGAGACTATTTATTTGTTTTTACATACAGATCATGACATTCAAGGTTGGATATGACTGAGCATCTGCCCACTCTGTCCCCATCAGTATCTGTCCCAGCCTCTTTGCCACTCTGTATTCTCTATACATTGGAGATCTATATCCATTATTTCAGTTTCCTGAACCCACTGAGTTCTTCCATCTATTGCCATTTCCTCTGCTTGGAATGTGTTCATTCCCTTTCTCTTTGCAGGACTGGCTTCTATAAAGCTGCACATAAACTAGCATCATAAGATAGAATTTGAATTTTCAGTGTGATGTCAGCAAGATGGTGAAATGGGCATTTCTAGCACTCATCTGCTCACAGAAAAATCAATATGAACAACCATTCATAAATGAAAATACCTTTGCAAGAGCTAAGGAATGCAGGTCAGAGATTATAGCACCAGGATAGAGCACAGAAATAAGAAAAGGCACATTGAGTAGGGTAAGAAGGACAGTATTGAATTACCCATGTGACATCTACCCCAAGCTTGTGAAGCACAGTGCAGAGAGAGATAACTTCTGCATGGGGAAAGGAAAGTGAAGTGAGTAACTGACTTTGACATGGACTTTGGCACCAGACTCCCACCAATGAATCTTGGCACAAGGCCGGCCCCCATTGTTCCAAGAGGTGGTGTTTCCAAGACTACCTTCATGGTCTCAGATGCACACAGCATTGACTTATGTCAGCTGCTCCAAGAAAATGAGAGGTAATGGGGATATTAAAATGCATTAAAGAGCATTTCTCTAAGTCTGAGAAATTATGCAAGAGCCCAACAGAATGAGTTTGAATATCAGAGAAATGCATTATGAAAAAAAATTCACTTCAGATGAGTGTATTCTGAAGAAATACTTCTGAATTAATTTATTTTCTCTTACTGAGTTTTTTATTTTCTGTTACTGAGTTTTTCATTTTAAATTACTAGATTTTTCACTGGACATGAAAAAAGGGAATAAATTTCCCACATTCTTAATCTGGAAGATTTTTTTAAACCTGATATATTTAAACCTGCCCTTTCTCTTTGAATGGAGGACAGAAAGAGATATTGAAAATTGAACTCTCCACTTGCAATTTAATGTGTTTGCAGATAATTTTCTTATGTATATTTATTTAGATGGACAACTTGCACTTTCAGTGAAAAAGTTAGAGACATTTGGCTGAAAAGAAATATTACTTCTGGGTAACAACATGTATCATTGAAGACTGTAGGCTTTAAAAAAATTAAAAGATTGTATTTTTAGAGGAGTTTGAGGTTTACAGAAAATTAAATGGATAGAACTGTGATTTCCATATACCTCCTCTCCCCATCATCACAGTTTCCTATATTATTTTCATCTTGCATTAGTGTGGTACAATTGCTACAAATGATGAACCAATACTGACAAAACACTGAGTAAAGTCAATAGTTTACCTTAGGGTTCATTCTTCGTATTGCACAGCTCCATGGGTTTTGTACAAATGCATAATGTCATGTATCCACTGCTACTGTATCATACAGAATAGTTTCACTGGCCTAAAAATCCCCTGTGCACCACCTATTCATCCCTTTCCTCCTCTGCACCCACAGTTTGGCAATGACTGATATTTTAATGTTTCTAGAATTTTTCCTTTTCTAGAATGCCATATCATTGAAATCATACAGTATATTGTCTTTTCACACTGACTTCTTTCAGTGAGCAATGTGCATTTCAGGTTTTGCCAAGTGTTTTCACGGCTTGATAATTAATGTTTTTATGCTGACTAATATTCTAGTGTGTATATACCAAATTTGTTTATCCTTACATATTTTGAATGACGATTGGTTGCTTCCAATTTTTGGCAATTATGAATGAAAGTACAATAAGCATTTATATGCTGCTTTTGTGTGGACATGTGTTTTCAACCCCTTTAGGTAAATACCTAGGAGTGAAATTGTTGACTCATATCATATCGCAAGACTCAAACTGTATTCCAAAGTGGTTGCATCATTTTGCATTCCCACCAGGAATGAACGAGAGTTTCTGGTGCTTCACATCCTTGTCAGAAATTGGTATTGTCATTTTTTTTTTAATTCAAGAGTTCTTTGTATATTTTGGATATAAATCCTTTATCAGATATGTGTTTTGCAAAAATGTTTCCTAACTTTTTGCCTCTCCATTCTCTAAATAATATCAGAAATTTCTAATTTTAATGAAATTCACCTTTTTAAAAAATTTTATGGATCAAGGATTCAGTGTTGGATGTAAAAAGTCACTGCCAAATAAAAGATCATCTATGCTGTCATCCCAGCTACTCCAGAGGGTAAGGCAAGAGGATCACATAAGCTCCTGAGCTCAAAGCTGCCATGAGCCATGATGGTGCCAACCACACACCAGCCTGGGTGACAGAGCGAGATCTCGACTCAAAAAAAAAAAAGCCATGTAGATCTTCCCCTATCTTATCCTATAGGAATTTTACAGTTTTGGGTTTCAATTTTGGCCTGTGATACATTTAAATTAATTTTTGTGAAATGTATAAAGTCTGTGTTTAGATTCGATTTTTTGGTATGTGAATGTCCAGCTGTTCCAGCATAAATTCTTGAAAAGACTTTTTGTCCATTGAATTTTCCTTGCTACTTTGTCAAAGATCTGTTGACTATGGTTGTGTGCATCTATTTATAAACTCATTATTCTGTTCTCTTGACCTGTTTGTCTATACTTTCACCAACACCACTCTGTCTACAGATTACTGTACCTTTACAGTAAGTCTTGAAGTTGGGTGATATATATTCTCTTTGACTTTGCTATTTTCCTTCAACATTGTGTTGACTATTATAGGTCTTTTACCTTTATACATTTTAGTATCAGTCTAATGATATTCACAAAATAACATGAGGATTTTGACTGAGAGATTAGATTAAATTTATAGATAAAATTGGGAAGAACTGACATCTTAACAATATTGAGTTTTTCTATCCATGAACATGGAATATTCTCAACTTATTGAATCTTCTTTGACTTTTTGATGAGTTTCATGGTTTTCCTTATATAGATCTTGTTCACATTCTGTTAGTATTTCTTTTTCTCGGTGCTAATATAATTGGTATTGTTTTTAATTTTGAATTCTAATTGTTCATTGCTAGCATAAAGAAAAGTAGTTGACTTTCATATATTATACATGTTTTCTGAATTCTTGCTATAATCATTTAGTTCCAGATTTTTTTTCTATTGTTGATTCTTTGAGATTTTCTGCATGGACAGTCATATCATCTGTGAACCAAGAGAATTTTATTTCGTCCTTCTTAATCTGTATACCTTTTCTTTTGTTGTCTTGTCTGTTAGCATTAGCTTGGCCTTCTGGTATGACTTGAAGAGAAGTACTGACTGAAGACATCCTTGCCTTGTTCCTGATCTTAGCATCTTAGCAGAAAAGCATTTATTCTCACCATTAATTATAATATTAGTTGTAGGGTTTTTTTTTTTACAGATGTTCTTTATGAAGCTGAGGATATTCCTCTCTATCTTAGTTTGCTGAGAATTTTTAAATAATGAATGGATGTTGGATTTTGTCAGATTATTTCTCTGCATCTATTGATATAATCAGTATGAACATATGGCTCATTTTCTTTAGCCTGTTGATATGATGGATTGCATTAAATGATTTTCAAATGTTGAGTCAAACTTGTGAAACACTGTATTCCCCTGACCCCTTCAGGGGTAGGAACTGAAGTGCATGAGTGCTTGCAGGGGTGAGCTCCACTTACTTGCTGCTCCACCCCTCACAGGAGGGGGAGCATCAGTGAGTAGGTGTAGGAGCCAGGGCAAATGCTTTGGGCACCTGCAAGAGTCAACTCTGTACTGACTCTGTGGCAGCATCTAGGAAAGGGTGCCCATGACCCCTGAAACCCCAGAGAGAGTGTTACAGTGCCCTTTTAGCTTTGCCATTCATAGACGGCTTAAGCATTAACAGCTCAGTGGAGGGTCGATGTGACAGCCTTTTGCACCCACACTCATGGCACCTGAGTTCTTGTCCAATGTCCAGGAGGAATGAGGTTGCACAAAGAAATTGAAGATGGTAAATATGGGGGATTTTCTTGCTGTTGAAAATGGCTCTCAATGGGAAAAGGAGCTGAAAAGGGGTCAGGGTGGGAAGGTAATCTTCCCCTGGAGTCTGGCTGTCCCCAGCTGACTCTTCTCCAAAGCTATGCCATCAAACTGCTTCTCTCTAATGTCCCTCTGAAGTCAAGCTTCTTGTCTTTGATGTCCAGCCATAGTCTCTGATGCCCAGCTGCATTTCCTCTGTCCAATGGCTGAGCTCTGGGGTTTTTATAGGAACAGAATGGAGGGTGGGGTCATGGGTGGTTTGTGAAAAGGCAACATTAGAGTGGGAAAACAAGGATGTAAGTTCTCACTTTGGGCCATGGTTCCAGGCTTTCTGGCTTGAGAGTGGGGCCCTCACTGGGGATCCACCCTCTTCTGCCCAGAATTTCCCTCCCTCCTGTCCCTATCACTTGTATACTCAGAATAAATCCCCCTTAGTCATGGTGTATAATTCTTTTCACAGTGTTGGATTCAGTTTGTTAATTTTTTCCCAGCTTTATTGAAGTGTAACAGACAAATACAAATTTACATATACACAAGGTACATAGTGATTTGGTATATACACACATTGTAAAATAATTACCATAGTCAAGATAATTAACATAACCATCATTTCATATAGTTACCATTATGTGTGTGAGCTGTTGCCTAAATTTTTGGGTGTTTTCTAGTTTCTAGACTTCTTAAAATTTTATTTTTAATTTATAAATAACAATTGTATGTATGTGGGGAACACAATGTGATGTTCTGATAAATGTTTCCATTGTGAAATGAATAAGTCAAGTTTTTAATTAAAAAGTCCGTCAAGGCAATAGAGTAGTGTAGGAGAGGAGAGAGACTGAGCTTAACTCTGAATACAGCATGGGCAGGTGAGAATTTAGAGCTATGAAGCAGTGTGGGAGTCAGGGCATAAAATGTTACAAGAGGTAGGAAACATTAGGGTGAGGGGGATTCTGGCTAAATCAACCTAGTAGGATTCTTGCTGAAGCTGGATGGGGGCGATCAGACCTCACCTGGGGACAGTGGAAGATGCAGACCCTGATCTCATATGGAGTATGATCAGATATCCAGCATGGGGGGTGGTGCTTGTTAAATGGACTTAGCAGGGATTTTTGCTAAAACTGGATTTTTCAAGGACATACATATGTGGGCCTAGGAGAAGGTTCAGGGTGCTGACTAAGGTTTCAGCAAGCAATCTCTGCCAATACCAACAAACAAATCTCAAACCCAAGAGGCTTAAAACTTAAAGTTTGTTTACCATTTTGGTTATTCTGCAATCTGCAATCATCAGCATAGAATATTAAGTCAGGGATAGCTAAGGGCTTTATGACTTGTTTCGAAATTGTGACCATCAAGTCCCTCCAAATCGCTAATAAATCTGATAAGTTCATGAATCAAAGCTATTCAAAGCTAAAATGGTATAGTAAAATGTGCAAATTTGATAGACAAAGCAGATTTTGATTTAAATTAGAAAAGAAACTTTTTTTTTTTTTTTGACCAAAATGTAGAAAAGTGATACTATTACATATGATACAGTTGCAAGAATCTAAAGTGTGGATTTCATTCAATTGCACAATTTGCTAGTGTATTTCCTGGGTGGTGTGATGCTGAATAAATAGGAGCGGGGTGGTGGGGTGGGGCGGATAGGGGATTCAAATAAGCCAGAAGCATGGTGATTTTTAGTCGGAATTGTAAACTTTAGTTGGCCGCGACACGCTGCTGGGGAATGTGGAATGTTCCAGCTCGGAGATGTTAACTGAGAAAAAAGAAGTCAAAGCCAATGTGTGCAGCCCTGTCTACAAAATCCTCCATTATCCTGTTTAATCAGGAGTTTCTTGGTCTTTTATTAACTTGGTCCCAAAGAAGGAATTCAAGTCCTAGATAAGTAAATCTTCAGTTTGCTATTCCCTGAAGTATGGAAATGAAAGTTGGGCCAATTTTTAATCTCTGCTGCCAGAGGCCCTTTCTGCTAAGAGAAAAAAAAAAACTCTTCTGCTCAACTTATTAATAATTTGTAGTCTTTTGGATATGGCTGACCTGAACTGGACTGAACTCCACCATATTCCTGCTGAGTGGATGGGTCACTATTGGAATGAGACATTTGCTCCTCAGAGAACAACTTTATTTTTATTTTATTTTTTCTTGAGATGGAGTCTCACTCTATTGCCCGGGCTGGAGTGCAGTGCCATGATCTTGGCTCACTGCAACCTCCACTTTCCGGGTTCAAGGGATCCTCCTGCCTGAGCCTCCTGGTGTAGCTGAGACTACAGGCAGGCGCCTTCATAATTTTTGTAATTTTAGTAGAGATGGGGTTTCACCATGTTGGCCAGGTTGGTCTTGAACTCCTGACCTCAAGTGATCTGCCCGCCTTGGCCTCCCAAAATGTTGGGATTACAGGCGTGAGCTACCACACCCAGCCGGAGAACAACTTTAAAAATGAAGGAAATATGCAGAACATCCCATCAAGGATCTATCCAGAAAATATGCGGGTAATTATGACTATTTCCCAAGCATTCTACACTGACTGCTTGAGAGGATGTTTGCTCTGCATGGTGGAGCATGGAGAAGGGCCAGGATTCTTAGGTTAATCTACCCATGGGTTATGACTTCCCACGATGCCCCCCCCCACCCCGCCCAGCCCTTTTATTGGCTCTGGATGGAAAATCCCCACCCATGTGATGGTCCCTGTTCTCTCCTATAGTTCGACCAACTTTGACCCAAAAGGTTATGTTCTTCAGCATTTTAAATAGACCCACTAGATATTGGGGTCTGCGTTCTTCAAAGTGTGGGGCTGCCTATTCTCCCAGGAACCAAATGTCCTCCGTCTTAAGAAAGTATGCTTACTAGGAAATACCCTGCCTACCTTAGGAATAAATGCAACTTCAGGAAAAAATAAGAGAGCTGAAAAAGCTGGTGCCATTTGGGGGAAAAAAAAAAAGAAAGGAATGAGATTTAACTGGTGCTCAAAGCTTCTCCGATACAAAACATTTGGTTATGTATTCAGAATTTGCTTGACATTTCCAGCAAAGCGAAGATGGCAATAACAAAAGGAACTTCTTACAAGAGAAGAGAAAGACCCACGGAGCTCCGGAGTTTCTGGTGGAACAAGACTCTTCTGTTTTGATTATATACAGTTAAGTTCATTTAGTGTCTGATCCAGTGTCTGATGTAAGCCCACGTTCTCTTCTTTGGCCTGGGCAAGTTTCTCTTCCAGGTCATCAGTGGTCTTTTCCAGTTTTGCCACCGTTCTCTCTGCAAATTCGGCACGGGTCTCAGCCTCTTTCAGTTTGTCAGACAGAAGTTTAATTTCTTCTTCATATTTGTCTTCCTTTTCAGAATACTTTTCAGATGCAGCCTACAGCGACTTCAGACTGTTAGTAACATTCTTGAGTTCTTCTTCCAGGTCACCACATTTTAGATCAGACACTTCCGCAGGCTCCTCTGCCCTCTCCAGCTCACCCTCCGGGATGACCAGCTTCCGAGCTACCTCCTCGTATCTGCAGTCAGCCTCTTCCGCGATGTGCTTGGCCTCTCTGAGCTGCATCTCCTGCATCTCCATCTTCTCCTCATCCTTCATGGCCCGGTTGTCTATCACCTTCATTCCTCTCTCACTCTCATCTGCGGCCTTTTCCGCCTCCTCCAGCTTCTGCAGGGCTGTGGCCAGTCGTTCCTGAGCCCTGTCCAGCTCCTCCTCAACGAGCTGGATGCATCGGTTAAGGGCGGCCACATCACCTTCAGCTTTCTCGCACTGCTCGCGCTCGCCGTCCAGCTCCCGCTGCAGGCCCTGCGCGCCGTCTTCCGCCTCGTCCGCCTGCGGCTGCGGGGCCTGGATCTTGCGTTTCACCGCCTCCAGGGAGTTGAGGCCGGCCATGGCGCGGAGGCGCGGAGGCGCACGGGCAGCGGCAGGTGCTCGGCTGGGCTCGGCTCCGGCGAGAGCTCTAGAAAAGAAACTTCTAGGGCCGGGCGCGGTGGCTCACGCCTGTAATCCCAGCACTTTGGGAGGCCGAGGCGGGTGGATCACGAGTTCAAGAGATCGAGACCATCCTGGTCAACGTGGTGAAACCCCGTCTCTACTAAAAATACCAAAAAAAAATTAGCTGGGCGTGGTGGCACGTGCCTGTAGTCCCAGCTACTCGGGAGGCTGAGGCAGGAGAATTGCTTGAACCCAGGAGGCGGAGGTTGCGGTGAGCCGAGATCGCGCCATTGCACTCCAGCCTGGGTAACAAGAGCGAAACTTCGTCTCAAAAAAAAAAAAAAAGAAAAGAAACTTCTAAAAAATTAAATATGCTTTCAGTTCTACCCAAGGAAACAGCACAGGTTACTGCTGCATGCAGAGTGCCGGGCACATGATGCAAAGCTACTGAGACAGCAACCAGGTCATTTCATTTACTTTAAAATATGTATAATCTGGAAGTGGGGAAGATGCTTCCAGATTAAAAAAAAAAAAAAGGAGGGGGCTTGGCTTGTTCCAGTGAAAATAATAGAGACTTTATTGAAATAAATATTTTACCTGAATGACTTGGGCAATTTGCAAAATTTTCGTTTGAGGGTGATTAAGTTGTTTGCTCTTCTGACCAACTCTCTTTATGTAATGTCAACTGTAAGATCAGTTATTTGCACTCTTATTGCAAATACTGGAATGTAAAATGCTTCCTCTTGGTTGCATTCTTATTGCAAATATTGGAATGTAAAATGCTTCCTCTTGGTTGGATAATGGGGGATGGGGAGGCTTTCATTTTGCTATTTAAGTGAAGGTTGATTCATTTATCTTTGTTTTCAGCCTTCATGATTCAATTATAATTACAATCATGTATGATTTTGAATATTCATACAATGCAGTTTTTAATTGCTGACTTTATTGGCTGTTGTCAGATCGTCACTGAATACACGTGGCAGGGTTTCTCAACCTCAGCCCTAGTGACGTTTTAGGCTGGATAATTCTGTGTTGTGGGGGTCTGTCCTGTGCGTTATAGGATGTTTAATAGCATGTCTAGTCTCTCTCCATTGGATGCTAGCAGCACCCACTCAGCCCTACTTATGACAACGAAAACATCTCCAGATATTGCAAAATGTCCTCTGAGGGACAAAATCATGCCTTGAGAACCATGGGTCCAACGTTATCATTGAGAAACTGACGAAGCCTTAATCAGTTTATTAAAAGTACATATTTATTAGCTAATACTGAGAGTGTTCTCCCACCATGTATTGTCTGTTTAGTAACAATACATATTCTAACCCTCTGTATAAAATATTTACCAAGGGTACTGTATGAAAGAACATTAGACATTTAAAAACTAAAATGGAATGCTTATTTGACCTAGTCTGTGCTCCTTGAGCTTAAGGTAAAATGGGGTTTCTAGCCATGCAAGTGACTGAACCAGAGCAGAGGAAGGAGAGTGTGCTCAGAGGGAGAGCAGGAATGCCGTGGCCACAGAGGAGAGTGAGGAGTGGAATCCGCTTCCAACCTGGTTCCCCTCTCATCCTCCTGTCTCTATATCCTCCACTCACACTAACTGATTCAATCACATCACTCTCCCGTCATTTGACGGTATCCCGCCTGGCCTCTGCCTTGTAGACAGCCTCATACATTGTCTCAAAGCAGTCTCTGAACTGAGCGCAGAATTCTCCCTGCCACATGCTCTCCCACTCTCATGTTAGATTCTCTCTCATAAGCCACGTCTCATTTGTTTTGTGTCTGCGACCGTGACCTTATGGCTTCAGAATTTGAACAATTAATTACCACGATGATAAAAGTGAATAAACCCCACTGAGAATGGATTGTTTGTATGCACAGTGACCCTAGGAAACCGATATGTAATAACAAATGACTTAAACATCCCATAGAAATATAAAACTTCCAATCATTTAAAAATATTTATATAGATGACAAATTTAATATACAGTATCAGCTGCCCCTGGTATTGACCCTTTCTGACCTTGTCATCTCACACAGTTTTCTTCTGATACAACACCTGTCCACTCATTGCACAGACCTTGTCATTGCCCTGGTCGTGAGCGTCTGCTGTTTCAGCACAGGATGGGCCCTAGGGCCCTGCTGAATTCACGGTGTCCAACATTAGAGAGATTGATCAATGTATTTTTCCATTTGTGTTTTTCACCTGGCTTGGAAATGAATGTTTCAGCTTAGACGCCAGGGTCCTAAGGGCAGAAAGATGCCCCAGAACTGGAGTGAGGGGAAGGAATTCCACTGCAGGGAGCAAAAGATCCAAGAGGTATCTCTAGCCTACAATCATAGCATGTTTGTTCATCTCTAGGCACAGTGAAAAATGATATTTACCTGCTTTATGCATCCGTCGGTACCCTAGATCCGGACACCACACGATGCCCACTGCAGAGTCTCTGTGGAGGGTGGGGCAATTAGGCCTTTGCACTGGGGTTATTTTTTCTCTCTCAGGCTAGGCTCTGCCTAATCCTCAGGCAGCCCTGGGCTATGACAAAGGTGGACATGGCTGTGATACCTTC
>PVKV010041010.1:0-11811 GCA_004027835.1 Alouatta palliata | reverse complement strand
CACCATATACCACACACCACACGCACCACACACACCACACACACCACACATATAGCACACACACACCACACACACCACACATGCATCACACACGCACCACACATACCACACACACACCATACACACATGCACACATACACACCACACACATAAAACCCCCCACACACAACCCCCCACACCACACAAAAACCCCCACACCCCCACACACATATACACACATCACATACACATGCACATACACACTACACACACCACATACATACACACTACACACACCATACACATATATACCCACAACCACCCACGTACCACACACCGCATACACACATATATATATATATACACATCACACACACATAAACACCACACATATAACCCCCTCAACATACACTCTCCGTCATCACTGATAAGAACATGGCTTTGGCATGCCGTAAACATGACCACTAGTATCTTCTGCACAAACCCTGCTCTGGAGGGTCCTACAGAGCAAAGCCCCCAGTGGCAGGTGAGGGGTACAAGTGATGAATACAGTGGCAGGGGGGCCAGGGGGTAAGGGGAGGCAGGGGGCCAGGGAAGGCAGGGGAGGCAGAGGGGCCTGGGGAGGCAGAGGAACCAGGGGAGCCAGGGGAACCAGGGGGTCCAGGGAAATCAGGGGAGGCAGGGAGGCCAGGGGAGGCCGAGGAGGCAGGGGAGGCAGGGGGCCAGGGGACCAGGAAATCAGGGGAGGCAGGGGGCCAGGGGAACCAGGGGACCAGGAAATCAGGGGAGGCAGGGGGCCAGGGGAGGCAGAGGAACCAGGGGAGCCAGGAGAACCAGGGGACCAGGAAATCAGGGGAGGCCCGGGAACCAGGGGAGGTAGGGGAGGCAGCGGAACCAGGGAAGTCAGGGGAACCAGGGGAGCCAGGGGTCCAGGGGAACCAGGGGAACCAGGTGGGAGCCAGGTTAGGTCCAGCTGGCCCTTGCGGTTAGGCCTGCCCAGTTTCCTGGGTGGAGAGCCAGGCCTGGTGCTGACTACGAGGGGCTTTGCCTGCTCCTGCCCAGAACCTCCACTAGCTGGGAATTCCTGCAATTTCCCTTTGGAAGCAGAGATACTGAAGATGCCAGATCAGATACTGGGGTTGGTCCTGGCAGCGGGGAAGCCAGGGCAGCCCTGGTGAGTCAGTGCTCCTGATCTTTGGGGTCAGCCAGCGCCTCATAACCAACCCCCCTGGTGTAGCACGCACCGGGGCTCTGCCTCAAGTCACCCTACAGACCTTCTCCCGGGTTTCACAGCTGACTCTCGCTGTGCCCCCAAAGCCTCCTGAGCAAGGAGGTGGGGGCTGGGTGGGTCTCGGCTGGATGCGGGTGGGCCCACTGAGGCAGAGGAGGGAGTGCTGGTAACAAACTGGCCCTCGGCTCAGCCTGATCCAGGGTCACAGAACTTAGGGCCTCGGGTGGGGTCTGGGAGGGGGTGCGTAGGATGAGCCTGGGGGATACTAGTATGTGCTGGGGCTCCTCCCTCTTAGGTCCTGAGCGGTCAGTCCTGAGCATCACCAAAGTCCAGATTCTACACACTCATGTGTGTCTTCACCCAGCTTCAACCTCTGGGTGGTTGGAGGGGCCTTGCTCTTTCTGGCATGCCCGTGGCCTCAACTGGAACCCCTCTTGGACATCTCCAACCATGCCAACCACAGCGAGGGTAACCAGAGCACAAACTTCTGCTCCTTCTGGGCCCCTCCCTCCGTGTCTGCACTGAAACCGCCCAGATGACCTTGGAGGAAAAGAAAGCTTTGCCCTGGGATTGAGGTGAGGCCAGTCATAACCTCATTAATTAATTAACAAATCACTTAATTAAACTAACAAACCCTGGGGGCCAACTGTGGGCCAGGGCACTGTGCCCAGGGCTGGGGATGCCAAAGAGAATGAAACAGACATGGTCTTGTTCCCCTGGAGCTCAGAGTCCAGTAGGGGAGGAAATAACCAAACAAGTCATAGAAATAGGTATACATTCACAATCTGGAATAGGGAGGAGATATGGCCCAGAAAAGAAATGCAGAAAGGGAATCCAGGAGGGCTTTCTTGAGGAGGTGGCAGCTGAGCCTAGAGGTGAATTTGGTTGGGGAAGAGGGAGTGAGGCCTATGCAGCTTAGGCCATGAAATTCCCAGGAAATTCCCAGGAGGGTGCTCAGAGAAGACCATAGGGACTCTCATTACCCTCACTCTGGCTCACTACCGAAAAGGCTGCAAGAAGGGCGTTGCAGGGCCTCCTGAGGCTGCCGTTTGCTCATGGAGCCCACATCTCTCCCAGATCCTGGCGGTTATGATTGGTAATTCCAGCTTCATGCTGGCTGCAGATGGATGATGCCCGCCTGGCTGCTGATGACTTCTGCACCAAGTGAGTCTGGGTCTCTGGAGCTGCCCCAGAGGCTGGACAAGCTGACCCTGGCCAGGGCCAACCTGGAGATGCAGACAGAAAGTGTCAAGGAGGACCTGGTCTATCTGAAGAATCATGAGGAGGTGAGGCTCGCTCAGGGAACGCAGCAGAAATTCACCAGGAAGCAAGCGAGGCCGGGGCCCCAGAACCTCCCTGGGCCGGGCCATGCTTTCAGCCCAGTTCCCATCTCCTGTGGACTCCTAGCCGTCACCCTCAGAGGACCCTGGGTGAGGCCTGGAGGAGCCCCTCTTCCCAAATACACTTCATTTGTCCCTTGAGGCTCAGCTCACTGCAGTTAACTAACGAATGAGTAACTCAGTGTAAGATCACACGATGATAATTATTATAATTAATTATGATAGTGATAGTCATTAAAACAAAGAACTTCTGCCCAGCACTACACATGACTCACGGCCATGATCTCAGCCGATACAACAGCTGGGAGAAAGATACTCTTTCTTCCTTTTGACCTGG
The DNA here is from genome assembly GCA_004027835.1 of Alouatta palliata. Taxonomy (NCBI): domain Eukaryota; kingdom Metazoa; phylum Chordata; class Mammalia; order Primates; family Atelidae; genus Alouatta; species Alouatta palliata. The sequence goes on along the minus strand of PVKV010041010.1, from coordinate 8,924 downwards.
GAAGAAACTGAGGCTCAGAGAAGTGAAGGGATTTATTCACGGCTGCACAGGGACCCTCCTTCAGGTCTATCCGACTTTTATCCACCCCACCTCTCCACCCCCTCTCCTGCCTCTCTTGTACAGGGCTCTAGCTCCCAGGGACTCCAAGACTTAACCCAAGGGTAGAGATCCCAGCTCCTGCCAGGGCAGCCACGAGGCCTTCTATGGCCCTGTCCTGTGGCTCCTTCTTGGTCGAGCGCTGTGCTGCTCTGAACTGGGGGAGCCTACTCCCCAAGTAGCAGCACAGCCGGGAGGTGTCTCCCCCGGCTTTGAGGCTGGTCATACAATTGCTTTCCTGCAGCAGATCAACATTTCCCAACGGGGCCTGGAGCGGTGACATCAGCGTTGCTTTCCCCGTGCTTGTGCTGTGGGGTTGATGGTGGGGGCAAGGCAGTGGTGGGAGTAAGGTCAGGGCAGTGAGTGAGGTCGCCCATGGTCATCCTCCGCTGTGCTGGGGGTTGTCATCTCTCGGGGTTCAGTACACGTTGGGGATGGGTGAAGTCCACTCCCAAGTCTCAGTGAGAGCTGGGGGAGGTTGTTGATATTCATAGCCCTGTATGTTTGAGGAATGATGATATCTGCCTTCACCTTCAGGGTGAGGAGCTGTTGGCCTGTCTGTGTCTGTCTGTCTGTGTCTGTCTGTCTGTTATCTGTACCTGTCTCTCCCAGGCAGAGAAGGCAGGCCCCAGGGTCTTTCCCCAGGATCACCTTGGGTTACCTCTTGCTGTCCTCTCTGCCCAGAAAATGAGCGCCCTTTGAGGTCAGGTGGACGAGGATGTCAGTGTGAAGATGGACACGGTTCCTGGAGTGAACCTGAGCTGCATCCTGAATGAGATGTGTGACCAGGACAAGAAGTTGGTGGAGAGGAGCTGCAGGGATGCCGAGCACGGGTTCTCCAGCATGGTGGGTGGTCATGTGTAAGCAGGTGTGCACACGTGTGCGCACATGTGCTGCGTGCCCTTGCGGCTGGAACCCTGGCAGAGCCACAGTCGTCCCAGTTGGAAGGACTTTTGGAAACCAGTTGGACCAGCCGCTCATGTTTTCGATGCAAAATGTGAGGCTCAGAGAGGACTGAAGCTCACACAGCCCTTCACTGTGGCCTGCAAAAGAGATCCAGGTCTCTGCAAGCCTGGTCTCGGGCTTCCGCCATAGCTGTTTACAGGACATGTCTATCTGAATACATACACATACCCTTGGCAAGCACAGACTGAGTGTCTCTGGTGTCCCATGGACAGCAACAGGCGCAGAAAGAATAACACCCAGTGCCTGTGTTTGAGGTGGGGCAGTTTGGTAGGAATAACAAATGCAGATGACCACAGAGCAGGCTGAATTCTCCCAGTTCCACAGAGGGTCTCTGTGTGCAGGTGCCTTTGGGGTCCCGTAGAGGCCAGGGAGGGGCTAGGAGAGGTTCTGGAAGATGAGGGTTCAGAAGCAGCCCCTTTCCTGTGCCCCACTTCTGAAAGCCTCCTTAAACCCCTGTGGCCCACTCTGCCTTCCAGAGAGGGGCTGAACTTCGAGGCCCTGCAGAGTGGCAGGATAGCGATATGGAGCTCCACAGCTCTGTGCAGAAGCTGAGCCGTCCCAGCTCAGCAAGGGAGGGCCTCTGTCCCCTCCCCGCCCTGTACCTGTCGCCCCAGGGTGAGCCCAACCTCGTAGACCCCCGCTTGGAGAACCAGAGTCCCCGCCCAGCCTGTCCCTTCACACTCAGTGGCTGGGTGCATTACCACCCCACTGTGCTGGCTGCACCCACAGCCCCACACAGAAGGGGCTCCTCTCTAGTGCTCTGCCGTGGGGGAAGTGTCCCAGCTGTGTCTCACCCTACCACCTATCTCTTGGCCCACAGGAAGCATCGCTGGAGGGGAGCCTGGCGGGGACAGAGGTGTGATACAGGACCCAGCTGGTCCAGCTTCAGGGGCTCATCAGAAGCTTGGAGCAGCAGCTGTGTGAGCCCTGCTGCAACGTGGAGCACCGGGACCATGAGCACCAGGTCCTTCTGGACTTGAAGACGTGGCTGGAGCAGGAGATTGCCACCTACCACTGCTTGCTGGAGGCCGAGGATGCCCAGTGAGTGTGCACCTGGGTACCTGCTGGGGTGGGCTGGGGGCCGCTTCACCCAGGGAGAAGTTGGTGTTTGCGCACCGGCGAAGTCCAGGAGGTGTGAATGTGGGAACCTTTGGGGGTTTCCAGGAGGTGAAATTGAGGGGTGCAGGCTGGGGTCTGACTGAGGAGCCCCGAATGACAAGTTATAAAGTGCCTGGATTAGATCATGTAGGCAATGGGGAGGCACAGGGGGATTTGGAGCAGAGGAGGGGAATGAACATCAAGATATTTTAGAACATTCACTCTGGTTGCAGAGGGAGAAATGGATCAGAGGATCCAGGGTGGGGCTGGAGAGATATGTCAGGGGGCTGGAGCAGGGGGTCCCACCAGAGAAGTCCTGCGGAGGGCAGGGGAAGGAAGGTGGTGCACGCAGAAGAGAGGTTACAGCTCAAGACAGCAGGGCCGGATGCCTGGATCTCGGGGTGAGCGGGGCTCACAGTCAGGACTCAGTAGTGTCCGGTGAACACACCAAGGAGGGGCTTTGATGGCCCTGGGTTTCTGCTTCCGGTGACTGTGTGGGTGGTGATACCCTCAGCACAGGGTGAGGCGCACAGGGGGTGGTGCTCGGCTTTGCAGTTGGGAAGGTCTATTGGGTCTCCAGCTGAGAGTGTCCTGGAGTCTCCAGGCTTAGTCACAGGTTGCAGCTTTTTGCTCCCCCAAAATGGTGAAGTCCATCTATAATCTAACCACAATCTCTCCTGCTTTAATTGGGTCTATCTGTTGGGCCCTCTGGGATATGGAAAAACCACTTGCTGAGCTTCTCCTTGTAAATTCCTGGTGAGTGGCCACAGTGTGCTGCTGGGTCCACCGCAGTGCTGTTTCTTTCTCTTCTTCCTGCTGCATGGAACATGTGCCCTTTGATTCTTGAGCTTGTGCTAGTTTCTGTGCATTCCCAGCTGCGGTTTTTTACCATTTTGGGGGCACCTCGTCTGCAGGGGCCTGGCTGGCTGGCATCCCCAGGCTGATGGGTGCTCCTTGCAGCCCAGCCGGCAAGGAAAGAAGCTGCCCTGTCCTGCTGTCTGGACCCCAAGGCAGAGGAGAGGCTGAGGACTCTTCTGTGTGGGAGACTGGGGGGACGGGAAACTGGGGGGACCATAGGCTGGGGGACAGGTAGGGGGAAGAACTCCTGCCTGATGTTCTCTGTGCCCTCCTCCTCCATAGCCTGCAGCCACAGTGACCAGCCACCAGATGTGCCATCGTGGAGGAAGTCCAGGTTGGCGAGGTGGCCTCCTTCTCTGGGCAGGTCCATCCTTCTGCCTGTGACAGCCCTACCTTGAGGGCCACAGCACAGCCATCAGCTCCAGCTCCCAGCATGCTACTGCCATGCCCCGAGTGCCCATCTGGGCCCCGGTCCATGACCTGTTGCCTTTCTGTATCTCCTTTCTGCAGCCCCTCACTGAGGAGGCCTCTTGGGTTTGTCCAGTGCCTGCTATTAAAGCTTTGCTCCAAGTTCAATGCCTCGTGTGATCTGGTCTGTTCATTGGTTTGGGGCAGTGTGGGCCGAGGGACTGGGAGAAGTGGAGGGTTTATTGAGTGTTTGGGTATCGGCTTGTCACCTGCCCATCTGTTCTACCCACTCCATCCAGGTCCGGGGTTCCTGGGAAGATGAGCAGGGAGGAGGCGGAGGATTAAAGGTGGAGAGATGGGACAGTTCCTTTTACTGGGAAACGTTTCTGAGAATCAGCCCCTGAGTTCCTGTCACCTGTGGATGGTCCCTGTCGGGGAGACACAGACTTTCCGAGGACCACACCTGTTAGGGAGCACTCCCTGCCTCAGCAGGGTTCAAGAGCGGAAGGAGAGGGGGCTCAGTGGGGGAGGGCTTCTGAAGGAGTGGTCCAGGGTACTGACGAGTGAGAGGGGGTGGCAGCGACACAGCCCAGGAAACCAGACCGGCTCTGCCCAGCTCGGGGTGTGTGTGGGGCGGGGTGGCCACCGTGTGTGTGTGTGCGTGGGGGGCGTCCTGTTTGCTTTGGTGGCTTGGCAGCCACTAGGCTATTGAGGAATCTCTCTTGGCTGCTGGTGGGGCTGTCTGGGCCTGTCTGGGACCTGGAAGCCATCGGCAGTCTGAAACATGACCACATTCCACCCAGCCGGCCTGGCGGGACCCTGGGACCGGGGCAGGGCTTAGGGTGGTGGACAGGGCAGGGTGGGGCTGTAGGGTGGGGAACATGGCCCACCTGAGGAACCTGGAGTGGTGAGGGGGCTGGCTGCGGTCTCAGTAAGAGCCTCTTCTTGGGCAATGTCCTTCAGGTTTTCCGTGGGCTGAGACCTGAGATAAATGACCCTCATCTTACCCTGAGGTCTCACCTTACCCTGAGGTCTCTTGGGGTACACCAGGGTGAGGGGAGTGGAAGGGGCATCCCCCCTCAGCTGGTTTAGAGCCTTTCTTAGCACAGCACTCCCCGACAGCCCACCACATCCCCATCCTATAGCTGAGCCCCTCTTTGCCTGCTCCAGCCCAGGACCCCCGACCTGGGGAAAGGGTCACAAGAGGAGACTGGGTTACCAAGGGCTCCTAGGGATGGGGCGGGGTCAGAAGCCGACTGGATGGAACTTCGGCCCCTGGAGTGCATCTCTGGGTGTCAGGCTCTGCAGAAGGGGCCAGAGAGGCTGGGGTTCCCGGGGGATGGGTGCTGTGGCAAGATAAGTGGGAAGAGTGTTAGCTAGCTTAGCCGGGGTGTTAGGTGGTGCCCCAGTTCCTTTATCTGTGACGTGGGTTGGTCTCTGAGGCTTGATGGCATTTCTGTGCTGTGAGGTGGGCCTGGTGGGCTTGGGTTCAGTTTCCAAGGCAGGATAGGCTCTCAGTCCCCTCTGTCTCCCCCACACCCAGCCCCCCGGGCCAACACTGTGGATAGAGCAGTGTGAGATGAAAGATGGTAACTTAGTGGGGCCACCTGACTCCGCGACCCATTTCTCTACCAGACACGGTTGAGGCAGGCTGGGTTGGGGTGGTGGCTGCCTGGGAGGGCCTGGGGACGATGACGTCCTGCCTTCTGCTCTTGTCCGTATTAGGTCATGGGAAAGCATAGCTGGAGGGCCTGCCTGAATCACAGGTGACAGGCCTGAGACCGATGCACACGCACGGCATCCAGCACGAGGATTTGGAGAAATGAGGCAAATTCCTGATGATGGGCGGGGAGGGGGGCCCCCAGCCACCTGGGAGCTGGCAGGCGGCCAGCGGTGATGAAAGCCCAGGGGAATGGAAACAGAGGAGCAAGCCTGTTGTAATCGCTACGCCCACTGGTGCCTATAAAGGAAGGAGGCGAACCCCGGCAGCCATACACACCTTGGGTCCCCTCTCCTCTCCACCACTCCTGCCGTGTGCCTGCCTCCCGCCGCCGCCATGACCACCACCATCCGCCAGTTCACCTCCTCTAGCTCCATCAAAGGCTCCTCCGGCCTGGGTGGCGGCTCGTCCCGCACCTCCTGCCGGCTGTCTGGTGGCCTGGGTGGCGGCTCCTGCAGGTTGGGGTCTGCCGGCGGCCTGGGCAGCGCCCTCGGGGGCAGCAGCTACTCCAGCTGCTACAGCTTTGGTTCTGGGGGCGGCTATGGCAGCAGCTTTGGGGGTGTTGATGGGCTGCTGGCTGGAGGTGAGAAGGCCACCATGCAGAACCTCAATGACCGCCTGGCCTCCTACCTGGACAAGGTGCGTGCCCTGGAGGAGGCCAACACTGAGCTGGAGGTGAAGATCCGTGACTGGTACCAGAGGCAGGCCCCGGGGCCCGCCCGTGACTACAGCCACTACTACAAGACGATCGAGGAGCTGCAGAACAAGGTAGGGCCTGCTGGTGGGAGGGCTCTCCGGGCGCAGGACTTCTCCCCATCTCCTGCCCTGGCCGAAGGCCTGGCGTCCAGCCACAGGGTCTCAGGGAGCCAAGGGTGGTTTGGCTGTGGCTTAGCTTCTGGAAACCTACCTTGGAGATCCTGTGTGGCCCACATCCCCCTTTTCTGGGGGCAGCAGGCTGAGTCAGGAACAAACAGGCTTCGTGGAGCCCCTCGGAGCCTGAGTTGCTCCCTCGTGGAGCGCTTGGTGAGGTTGTAGGATGAGGCGGGAGACGCAGATGGAGGGCTGGGCACATGGCTGCTGGATGTGTGGTGTCTTGCTCCTTTGGAGCAGGGGTCAGCAGGAGGGCGTTTTGTGCGATGCAGAGTGGGGGTGTCTGAGTGAGTTCCTGAAAGCACCCGCTGCTGGGGAGGCAGAAAGGAAGGGGCGAGACCTCAAGTGGGGAAGGCCTCTGGTGTGCCTTATTTGGGGATTTTTCTGGCTTCTCCTTTCCTCCTGCTGTCCCTTAAGACGGGATCAGCAAACCCCAGGGGGCAGGGCTGTTGGCTGGAGCCCAGGGTTAAGGATTAGAGGGTCTTGACTTCTGATTTGGAACCACTCTTTGGCGAGGACTCCTTTTTTTTTTTTTTTAAATACTTTTTTTCTTTTTAAAAGACGAGGTTTCACCATGTTGGTCGGGTTGGTCTTGAACTCCCAACCTCAGGTGATCCGCCCGCCTTGGCCTCCAAAGTGCTTTGATTACAGGTGTGAGCCACCATGCCCGGCCTGGTGAGGACTCCTTTGATCTCCTTTTGGGGGGAGCCTCCCAGGGGTATCCTCTCACCGACTATAAAATGAGGGGTTGCCCACATCCCCTCCCCGGTTGCTAGATTCTAGGACAGCTTCTGCCCTGGGGACATTTTCCCATTCTTTTCTGGTTGCCTCATACTCCTGGCCAGCTGTTTCTTCTCCTTTAAGGCTGAGCCTGTCATAGGGGTCTGGTGGAGGAGGCAGGTACTGAGAATAGTGTAGGGGGTGGAGAAGAGGCATCTTTCAGCCCTTCAGACTCCTTCTTGCCCCTCCTCTGCCAATAAGAGAGCATGGAGCAAGGGAGAGGCTGGGCAGGAAGAGAGGCCCCCAGGCAGGAAGACTGCTCAGAACCCTGGTGTGGGCTCAGCCACTCCCATCCGATGACCTGACTGTCTCCCATCTCCTCAGATCCTCACAGCCACCGTGGACAATGCCAACATCCTGCTGCAAACTGACAACGCCCGTCTGGCTGCTGATGACTTCCGAACCAAGTGAGTGCTGGCCAGTGGGCAGCCTGGGCCAGCGAGGGGAGGATCTCAGGGCTCCTGGGTTGCTTGTGGGAAGGTGCAGGAGCTCGGGGTGGGGCAGTCCTAGGAGCCCTACTCCTTAGTCCAGGATGCAGCAAAGGCAGCCAGTTCTGAAGGTTGCTGGGCTTAGGCAGGGAATAGAAGAGAGGGAGAGGAGGCAGCGGGCAGAGAGAAGTAAGGAAGTCGGTGGGCATGGGATCTGGCCCTGTGATGGTCCCAGGATTCCAGGGCTGGCATTCATCTCCAATCGACCCTCTCATCAGCCCTCCCAAACCCTTAGAGTCCCAGCAAAGTGAAGGTGGGTGAGTGGCCAGGACCTGGACCTGCAGGTCCAGCAGCCTGGGCTGAAGTCTCTGGTTCCCATGGCAGGTTTGAGACAGAGCAGGCCCTGCGCCTGAGTGTGGAGGCCGACATCAACGGCCTGCGCAGGGTGCTGGATGAGCTGACCCTGGCCAGAGCCGACCTGGAGATGCAGATCGAGAACCTCAAGGAGGAGCTGGTGTATCTGAAGAAGAACCACGAGGAGGTGAGGTGGCTGAGGCAGAAGGTCAAAGGGGCTGAGGAGTGGGTGGCGGAGCCCTGGGGCTGGGTCACGGCTGAGGCTGTGGGAGAGAGCAGAGTGCCGCCCTGTCTGCAGAGTCCTCATCCCTGGGGTCCGTCGTGCAGGGCAGACTCCTCATTGTACCACACTGCTCCTCTGCACCCAAGGAACCTCCCCAGGGCCCGCAGAAGCGTCCCCTACCTGCTCTGGCCTCTCTCACCAGGGCAGGGGATAAGTAAGGAAGCCTCCTTCTTGTGCCATTTCAAACTCTCAAATCTGGACACCTACATAGAAGCTTGGAAATTAGAGGGGAAATTTTTGGGGCATAGGCCTAAAACTTAGATTTTATTTTGGAGAGTCCTTGGTCTAATGGGGGAGACACAGTCTGATGGCAGAGGCAGGGCCAATAGAGAGCAGATGAATAAAAACCATTTAGAGGGTCAGATAGGGCAGAGGCAGAACAGAGGAGGGACCCTTGTGGGGAGTGGGATTCCCTTGTGTGGGAAGGCTTGGGAGTGAGAGGTCAGGACAGGCCCAGATGCTCACACCCACATCCCCTTTTTCCATAGGAGATGAACGCCCTGCGAGGCCAGGTGGGCGGTGAGATCAATGTGGAGATGGATGCTGCCCCAGGTGTGGACCTGAGCCGCATCCTGAATGAGATGCGTGATCAGTATGAGAAGATGGCAGAGAAGAACCGCAAGGATGCCGAGGATTGGTTCTTCAGCAAGGTGAGGGCTGCTGCAGGCCAGAGATCTCTCTTAGGGGCTGGGGCTCAGGGACCTTGGCACTGGCAGTAAGCTCACCGCCAGATGTCTTGGAGGTGCCCTCTACTCAACAAGCTGCATGGACCACAGAGTCACCTGCTGCATCCACAGACCTGGAGCTGAGCTCAAGCTGGGATCTAGGGGGTGGGTGGGGAGGTAGGGTGTCAGGAACGGCACGTCTGCCGGGGAGCTCTCGGCCAGCAAGAGGGTCCCAGTACCTGGAAGAGAGAGTGCGCAGAAGAAAAGATAGACAGAGAAGTGGGGTCTGGAGGGCTGAATAGGAAATACCTAAACAGCAATTTTATTTGTGCATAGGGTCCCAATATATACTGTCAGCTTTCAAATACTGACGTCAACCTACATTGTTTCAACTTAGA
>PVKV010041009.1:0-11824 GCA_004027835.1 Alouatta palliata | reverse complement strand
GGTTTGGGGGTGCCCTCTCTGCTCCTCTACTGTTCCCTCTGGCTTCCCACAGTGGGGCCTGGGAGGGTTCCCCTGGCCTTAAAAGGGGCCCACGCCCCATCTCATCCTGGCACACCCTACTCCACTGCTCTGGCAGCAGCAGGTGTGGCCAATGGAGCGGGGTGCTGGTCCCCAGAATTCCCCCAGCCAAACTGTCTTTCTCACCACATAGGGCTCACACCTTTCATCCTTCCCCACCTTCCCTAGTCCCTCCACTAGGTTGGAGAGCCCCCTTTGGCTACAGGAAGGCAGGAGGGGTATGAGTCCCCTACACCCTTTTCACTGTGGTCCCAGCCCCCTGGCCCTCCGCCTGGGATCTGAGTATATATTGTGGTGGAGATATATACTCAGATGTGATGGAGATGCGGTCACTTATTGTCCAGGTGAGGCCCATGAGCCCTGTGGCTACCACCTGAGATGGGCTGGAGCTGTTCCTTCCCCCCACCCTACTTTGCTTCTGCCACTCAGCCATTTCCCCCTCCTCAGATGGGGCACCAATAACAAGGAGCTCACCCTGCCCACTCCCAACCCTCCTGCTCCTCCCTGCCCCCCAAGGTTCTGTTTCCATTTTTCCTCTGTTCACAAACTACCTCTGGACAGTTGTGTTGTTTTTTGTTCGATGTTCCATTCTTTGACATCCATCATTGCTGCTGCTATCAGCGTCAAATGTTCATCCTCATTGCCTCCTGCTCTGCCCACGATACCCTACCCCAAGATACTTTTCATGGGGAAGGGGGCTGGGGCATGGCAGGCTGGGTGACTGACTACCCCAGTCCCAGGGAAGGTGGGGCCCTGCCCCTTGGATGCTGCAGAAGAGTGAGCAAGGGGGCCCAAATCGACCATAAAGGGTGTAGGGGCCACCTCCTCCCCCTGTTCTGTCTGGGAGGGGTAGCCATGATTTGTCCCAGCCTGGGGCTCCCCCTCTGGTTTCCTATTTGCAGTTACTTGAATAAAAAATATCCTTTTCTGGAAAAAAAAAAAAGTTACAACAGAGTTATCATATGATCCAGTAATTCCACTCAAAGGTATATAATTAAAAGACATGAAAGCACACAAAAACATATACATGAATGTTCACAGCAGCATTATTCATCATAGACAAAGTGGAAACAAGACCACCAAAACCAGCCCCGCCTTGGACCCTGACAAAATTAAATGGAAGACTACGAAGCTGAGCCACATTTCCATGGGAGACATTTTCGTCATTCCAGGTGATGATGAACTATACCAATTGTCAGTGGCTGAGAAGAACCTCAGGAATGTGCCAGCATCTTTTGACTTTTATTCTGGGGGGCTGCAACTACTATTACAACATGCAATATAGATATATAGATAACACTGGCATGGCTGGTTTGATTTGATTATCTCATGCAAATAAGTCATATGATAATACTGATACTGATGATCAAATGAATTGGGAGACAGACTTAAAGCCTCCTCAGGATGTAATACCAATGAAAAATGTCAGTCTTTAGAAGAACTAGACTTAGTTAACCATCAGCTAATTTCCAGCTAAATAATTCTGCACAAGTCATATAAGGTACAAATAGCCGTAGATCAAGGGGGAGGATGATCTTGGGGACTCCTGAAATACACTGGAAACAACCCAGATATCTTCCAATGAATAAATGAATACACAAAGTGTGGTATACATACATATGTACATAAAATGGAACATTATTTAGTCATAAGCGGGCATGAAGTACTGATACAGGCTACACAATGAATGAACCTCAAAAACATCCTGCCAAGTGAAAGAAGGTAGTCACAAAAGACCAAATATTGGATGACATATTTACATAAAATGTCCAGAATAGGCAAATACAGGGACAGAAAGATTAGTAGCTGTCAGGGGTTGAGGGAAGGAGGAAATGAGGAGTGATTAAGTGAATTAATCCATGTTAACACCTTAAACTTTGGGCAACTGCCCAATCACACAAACAGTGCGGTCTCATTCATGGGTTACATAAAAAAACAAAGAGAAAAGCCTGGGTAGAAATACCAACATGTATGTTATGAAAAATGTAAAACCTTAGTAAACAGACTATAACTTAATGAGCCGATTCAATATTATAAGGATGCCAATTCTCCTCCTGTATAATGCATACATGTAATACAATCCAAATGGCATTGTTATCCACACAAGAAAAAACTGATTATAAAATTTATATGAAATAATAAAGGTGTGAGAATTGTAAAGAAATTTTTTAAATGGAAAATTATTACAGGAGAAAGGAGTGTGGAGACCTTGCTCTATGTGGTATTAGTAAAAGACAGCTACCATCAATTTTTTCCCTTCCTCAACACATATTACTTGTCAAGAGGTGAAGAATAACTCCCCTCCCCTTGAATCTGGCTGCCTTGCGATTTGTTTGATCAATAGAATATGACATAAATTCCATTCTGGGAATTCTAGGATTCAATTTAAAAAAGAAAGAAAGAAAGAAAGAAAGAAACTGAAGCTTCTACGTGGGTCTCTTGGAAGTCTTGCTCCTGGGAAGCTCTTCCTTGAACCTAGTCACCGTTCTTCAGGCAACAGCCAGCATCAACTGTCAGCCATGTAAATGAGTTTCAGGTGACTGTGGCCCCAGCTAACATTTGACTACAGCACACGTGAGAGGCCCCATGCAGAACCACCTAGAACCATGGAGAGCAGTCATCCCACAGAACATGAGATGTGACAGTAAGTTAAGTTTCGGAGTTGTTAATTATGCAGAAATAAGTAAACAGAGCACTCCACCGGGTATTAAAAATTATTACAAAAACTCTGTAATTAAAACAATACAGAACAGACAAGGGTAGACTACAAGATCAATGGGACAGAATAGTTACACACCCAATGCCCCCTGGTGACCACAGGGATTTGTCACAGATCTCATCACTTACAAACCCTACAGCGGTTTCTCTGGTCACCTTCCAGTCACCTTCTACACCTTGGCTTCTTTTAGCACTCCTCCCTAGCTCATCACTATACGAAATTGCTTTATCTCTTTGTATTGTCTGTCACCTGCCACCATAATGTAAATTCCTAGACCTCCACAGCATCCAAAGCTCTAGAACAGTTCTTAGAACACAGTTCTTGATAAATATTTTCAGAAAGAAAAAAAGAAGATACTTCAATACCTCAGTTTACTAATGAAGTGGTGCTACCATATGGCTGCCTGAACAAATACAGCTTGATATTCACTCTCTCGGTAGTGACTGAAGTGTATTAACTTGTGTAATCATACAACTACCCTATGGGGCAGGTGCCCATATTTCCCCATTTAGCAGATGAGGAAACTAAGGCAAAGAAAGGCCAAGTATTTTGGCCAAGGTCACACAACTTTTGAGTGCCAGAGCCAGGACTCAGATCTAAACAGGTCTGGCTTCAGAGCCCCAGATCTAACCTCTTAACCTTTCTGCTATACTGAGTTAAACCTTCAGGACCTATTATATGGAAAAAGAAATTTAATAGAAAGTTATATGGAAAAAATACAAGTCGGTGTTAATATTAGAAAATCCACAGTAACATGTAGAATGAGGAGGCCTCCTCAAGCCCAACTATACAGGTCAGATCCACTGAAAAAAAATAAAACTTAACAAAATTTTGCATGACAAAATATGCAATATTTGAAAATCAAAGCTAATATCTTTAAATAATCAAAGGTTTATTAATACTCCATGACAAACAGGAAGTGAGGAAATGGGCAACTGACACAAATCAGTAATTAACTGTGAGGACATGGGTGACAGAGTCTCTTCTAATCCTCTATTCTTGGAGATCTGGATGCCTGCCATTCGCCTATAGGAAGAACAGAGAAGGTCATGGAAAACAGCATTTAATCTAGAAAGGGCCACAATGAGGTCAAAGGGCAGTCTCAGGGTAGTTTTAAGAGCTCCCCATCCCCAAAGAACTGGCAACGACTCTCCAGGTACTCTAAGCGACTCCTGCCCAACTCCCATCACGAATTCAGAAGACCTGCCGCTTTCTGAAATTGTCATGACTTATAAGACACTAGTTATTGGGGAAAACTTCAAATTATTTAAATAATGAGAGGCAAATAACATCACTAAACTCATGAATACTCTGTATTTATAAACCTCCACTGGCGATCAGGGCACACAGAATCTCTACTACTGATCCCTGAAGCTGATCATCCCCCCAGCGCCTCGGTCCACGGACCCCAGCCCTGACCCCACCTCTTCCCAGCATCTGACACAAGGAGTCTCACCATACTCCCCAGAGACTTGCCTGCCGAGGGCCCCTCTCTAAACCCACATACCTCAGCTCTCTGATCCAGAGGCAGCATTACTGACCTTGCCTACCATCTTCTATTTCCAGATTAGATTCCCTGATCTCAGAGGCATTGTCTAAAACCACTAGCCCTTACAACTACGTGCACTTCAGGAACCGCCCTGTGCTGTCAGAACTGTGAGGCCAAGCGGCCAGGACTGCACATGCTCAGTGAGGCCGGTGCCGGCCATACAACATGGCTCTGAAGCCGCTCAGGCCCAAGAACAACATGGCAGCCTGCACTTCATCGCTCCCCTCTGGGGTCGGCCATACTGAGGAGGCATCTCTTCCGTGCAGGCAGGCTGTTTTCCGGACCACAGAGATGCTCTCCAGCTGCAGCGGAAAATGAGCAACGGGTGGATTCGGGTCCAGATTCTGGCAGGAGGGAATTTGGAATCGAGAGCTGGAAAAAAGCACTAGACTGGAAGAGGACGCGATTGAGTCGGAGCCGACGGCGGGGACAAAGACCAGGGCTTGGGGAAGGCGCCGATGGGAGCCAAGGCACCGGTGGACTTTGCCCGCGCGCGCGTAGCAGCGGTCTCCGCACACAGTAGTGGCCACCGCGGCAGGTGCCCAAGCCCGGGGTCGCTCGCCCTGAGTCTTGGTTTCCTCATCTGTACAGTTGGGACAAGAACAGTAACCCTCGCCAGTCAAGACGGGCCGCGGCTGTCGCGAGGGTCCACGCCTTAGAGCAGGCCCCTATCATGTGCGGGGCCCTAACATGGTGTCTGACTCAGTTCCTGGGGGGGAACTTCACCAGTGACCCAGTCAGTGCCCTTCAGTTAAAGACCACCAGGAGCACACTTGTAATTAAATAGAATTACACTGCAGCAGGGAATGGCGTACTGTGGGTCATCTCAGTGGGAGGAGTTAGAAACTATTACAGGATTTAGGCTTCGTTTGGTTGATTTCTGGTAGGGTCTCAGAAAGTGAGAACTTTGGATGCTGTCAGAAAGCAGGGGCAATATGATGATTAAGTATTTTGTGGGTGGCATCAAGACCTTGTTCTTTATCTGCACTTTGACCACATTATAAAGTGCCTTTCTGTTTGCATTTATCATGGTCTCAGATTAACCTTCTGAAGTTGATATTCTTCTGTGAGATTGTTTATGTCCAACAGGAAAACAAAATGGCCTGGCCATGAACATCAGACCAGCGTGTAATAACATTAAGACCTAACCGTGATGCAAATATTGATAGAATTAAAGTTAGAAATAGTTCTACAGTAATAGAGACTTCAATACTCCATTTAAAATAATGCATAGAAGCTGGACTTTGTTGCTCATGCCTTTCATCTCAGCTACCTGGGAGACTGCGGCAGGCGGACTGCTTAAGGCCAGGAGTTCAAGTCCAGCCTGGCCCACATAGAGAGATTCCCATCTCTAAAAACAAAAATAAAGTAATGGATAGAAAAACCAAACATTGGGAGCCTGAGGCGAGTTGAGCACGAGGTCAGGAGACCGAGATCATCCTGGTCAACATCGTAAAACCCCGTCTCTACTAAAAATACAAAAATTAGCTCCTGTAGTCCCAGCTTTTCAGGAGGCTGAGGCAAGAGAATTCCTTGAACCCAGGAGGCAGGGGTTGCAGTGAGCCGAGATCAAGCCCCTGCACTCCAGCCTGGGCAACAGAGCGAGACTCCATCTCAAAAAAAAAAAAAAAAAAAGGAGAAGAAAAGAAAAACTAAATAGAATTATCAGTAAGGAAATAGATGACTTGAACAACACTATAAATAAACTGGACCTAAAGACATATACAGAACACTCCATAAGGGCTGTATATGAAAACCTCACAGCTAACATCACACTCAGTGAGAAAAGGTGGCATGATTTTCCACTAAGATCAGGAAGAAGACAAGACCCATCACTTCTATTCATCACAGTAATGGAAGTTCTAGCTAGGGCATTTCTGTACACCGAGAATGAATAGTCCAAGAATGAAATTAAGAAAGTAAATCTACCTATAATAGCATCAAAAATAATTTAATACCTAGCAATAAATTTAACCAAGGAGGTGAAAGACATGTAAACTGAAAACTACAAAACATTGTTGAAAGAAATTAAAGACACACATAAATAGAAAGACAGCCCGTTTTCATGGATTAAAATATTTAATATTGTTAAGATAAATCTACTACCCAAAGCAATCTGCAGTTTCAATGCAATCCCTATTTAAATTCTAATAATGTTTTTTGCAGAAATTGAAAAATTTATCCTTAAGTTTATATGGAGTCTTAAGAAAGTCCAAATAGCCTAAACAATCTGGAATAAAAAGAATAAAGTTGGACTCATGCTTCCTGATTTCAAAACTTTACTTAATGCTATAGCAATCAAAACAGTGTGGCATAAAGACAGATCTAATATAATCCCAGCACTTTGAGAGACTGAGGCAGGCAGATTACTTGAGGTTGGGAGTTCAAGATCAGCCTGGCCAATATGGTGAAACCCTATCTCTACTAAAAATACAAAAGTTAGCTGGGCATGGTGGCGTGCGCCTCTAGTCTCAGCTACTTGGGAGGCTGAGGCAGAAGAATCGCTTGAACCCGGGAGGTGGAGGTGAGCCAAGATCACACCACTGCATTCCAGGCTGGGTGACAGAGTGAGACTCCATCTCAAAAGAAAAAAAAAGAAAAGAAAAGAAAAAAGGAAGACAGACATAAGACAGACATATAGATCAAAAGAATAGAATAGAGAGCCCAGAAATAAACCCTTGTACATATATTCAAATGATTTTCAACCAGGGTGCCAAGACTATGTGGAAAGAACAATCTTTTCAACAAATGGTGTTGGGAAAGATGGATACAGTGTATCCACATGTAAAGAGTGATGTTGGGCTTTTATATATATATATATATACACACACACACACACATACATATATATACTCTCTCTATATATATTATACTATATATATACACATATAGTATATATATGTATATATATAGTACAAATAAGAGCCCAACCTTACTCTTTATATATATACTATATATATACACATATATTATATACTTTATATATATGTGTATATATACAGTATATATATACACATATACATTATATACTTTATATGTTATATATGTGTATATATACTATATATATATAGTATATACTTTATATATATACTATATTATACACATATATATTATACTATATATATATATACATATGGTATATATATGTGTATATATATAGTATAAATAAGAGCCCAACCTCACTCCTTACATGTGGATATATACATAGTATATATACATAAATTAACTCAAACTGGATCAAAGATCTAAATGTAAGACTTAAAACTATAAAGGTCTTAGAAGAAAGCATAAAGGAAAAGTTTCATGATTTGGGTTTTGCAATGATTCCTTGGATCAAAAACACCAAAAGCACAGCCAAGAAGAGAATAGATAGATTTCATCAAAATAAAAGTGTTTTGTGCATCAAAGGACACTATCAGTAGAGTGAAAAGGCAACTCATGGATTCCAAGAAAATATTTGCAGATCATACATACTGATACAAGATTAATATCGAGAATATATAAAAAACTGCCACAACTTGACAACAACAAAATATACAAACAAGATGATTCAAAACTGGGCAAAAGATTTGAATAGATATTTCTTTAAAGGAGATACATCAATGCACAAGATGCTCCACATCACTAATCACTAGGGAAATTTAATTCGAAGCCATAATAAGCTATCATTTCACATCCATTTTAATGTATATTATCCAAAAAAATAAGTAACAAGTGTTAATGAGGATGCGGAGAAATTGGAACACTTATGCATTGCTGGTGGGAATGTAAAATAGTGCGGCTGCTGTAGAAAACAGTTTGGCAGTTCCTCAAAAATTTAAAAACC
This sequence comes from Alouatta palliata, assembly GCA_004027835.1. Classification (NCBI taxonomy): domain Eukaryota; kingdom Metazoa; phylum Chordata; class Mammalia; order Primates; family Atelidae; genus Alouatta; species Alouatta palliata. The sequence continues at coordinate 3,652 of PVKV010041009.1, read as the reverse complement.
AAATTACCATATGATCCAGCAATTCCACTTCTAGATAGGTATAAGCCTCCAAAGAACTGGAAGCAGGGACTCAAACTATTACTAGCACATCAATGTTTATAGCAGCATTTCACAGTAACTAGAAGGTAGAAACAATCCAAACATCCATCCATGGCAAATGGACTAACAAAAGTGGATATATAAATACTAGGGAACAGTACTCAGCCTTGGAAAGGAATAAAGTTCTGATACATGCTATAATATTAACGAATCTTGAAGAAGCTGTACTGAGTAAAATAAGCCAGATACAGAAAGAGAAATACTGTGATTCTACTTATGTGAGGTACCTAGAGTAGTCAAATTGTAGAGACAAAGTATAATGATGGTTGCCAGGTCTGGGCATAAAAGGATTGGGGAATTGTTGCTTAATAGGTATAGATTCAGTTGGGAACATGAAAAAATTCCATTGGGAAGATGAAAAACAATGTCTGGGACACAGATAGTGGTGATGGTTTTGCAACAATGTTAATGGGTTAAGACTTAATACCACTGAACCATATACTTTAAAATGGCTAAAATGGTAAGTTTTGTTATGTATATTTTACTTCAGTAAGAAAGCCAGAATTATTAATGCCCCAAATAGAGAGATGAAGTGGAGGGTGCCTCCCATGTTAACCAAAATGATTTCTCTTTTAGGCAAAAAGGATAAACATTTTCTTATGAGAGTTTTTTGTTTGTTTGTTTTTGATATGTCGAGTCTCTTTAAATTTTTGGCAAAATGTTGAAGTTCATACGATGGAATAATTTTTTCAATTTTTTGTTTACATGCATTATTTGCAACTTCTGGCTTTAGGCCATCAAGAAAAATGTCCAAGGGGCACTAGAACTGTCAACATTGGGAGCTAATTCTGAATATTGTCTAAAGATATTGTTTAGGCGGACAGTTTCTTGAATTTAAGTTAGGTTTAGCTAAATAATATTTTAAGGATGAAGTATTTGAGTCAAAATTGTGCTTGAGTTATCCTCATACCCACTAAACAGACTACTGAATGGTAGGAATGTTTTGATATTGTTGTTTTAAGATGCCTCTTAAATGAAAATTGCTGCTCTCTCAGTTATAATCCACAGTTATCATACTGGAGCCCTGCTGATATCATGGTAAGGCATTGTAAAGGGAAAGCAGTGTATAATCTAAGATTACATCTCCATTGCAGGTCTTTCTTAAAGAGAACCCAATGTTCTAGTTGTATTTTGAATGGTTACTTTCCCTCTCTCCCTGCCAAGTGCACAGAGGAATTTACCTTCTGTTCACAATGACAATCTGGTGGGGCTCCTGGAGGTAAAACTCATATAAGTGTGAGAGAATCCAGGCTCTTTACATGTGGGAGTGGAACCAGAACTTTTAATGTGCTTATTTCTGTTTATCTAAAAGTAAGAGGCTGGGCTGGGCACTGTGGCTCACACCTGTAATCCCAGCATTTTGGGAGGCCAAGGCAAGAGGATTGCTTGAGGCCAGGAATTCAAGACCAGCCTGGGCAACAGAGTGAGAACTCCATTGCTACAAAAAAACACAAAAATAATTAGCCAGGCATGGTAGTGCATGCTGTAGTCCTAGGTAATTGGGAAACTAAGGTGAGAGGATCACTTGATCCTAGGAGATCAAGGTTACAGTGAGCTTTGATTGCACCACTGCACTCTAGTCTTCCAGCCTGAGCCACAGAACAAGATCCTGCCTCTCCAACAGCAACAACAACAACAAAGGAAAGTGACAACAGCTGCCCAAAAGACTCAGACCCAAGAAACCCTGCATGTGAACTCTCTAAGGCCTTTATTAAAAGCAAAAAAGGGAGACAAGGAGTAAGCTGATACAAAGTTATTTGTCAGGAATTCTCATTGGTTATAGAAATAACATTGATTAGTGATTGGCTATACACGGTTAAGTCCAGGGTGTGAGTTATCATGTTGAGTATGACATTATTAAGTTAATTTATAGCTACTTGTGGCAATAGCAAGCAGTTTCAAGAGATGAATACATAGCTCAAAATGACTGCTGTCTCATTTTAATGTCTCTCTGGGCTTGATAATTTAAAAGGACTGGCATTTCTCTGTTAAAAGTTATTTTATTTTCTCATTTTCTATCAATATATCCTGTTTCGTGAAATATCTGTTCATTCCTTTAGCCCATTTTCTAATCGGATTGTTTTGTTGTTGTTGTTGTTGACTTTTGAAAACATTAAGAATATTCTAGACATGAGCTCCTTGTCAGATATGGTTTATAAGGTGTGGTTTGCAGTTTTCTCCCAGTTTTGACCTTGTTTTTTCATTATGTTAACAGGCTCTCAGGCAGGGCAAAAGTTTTAAATTTTGATAAAATCCGATTGCTAAACTATTATAATTGATTCTGCTTTTTGGTGTCACATCTAAGAATTATTCATCAAGTCCTAGGTCCTGAAGAATTTTTCATTAAATTTCATATTTTTACACTGAGATCTATGATCCTTTTTTGAATAAAGACATGCGGTTAGACAGGCTTTGATTGTGTCCTGGCTTAGTATGACACGGGACACCTCCACCTGCTTCCTTTCCTCTGGACAGCCTTCAGCCCCTCAGTCTCTACATCATCTCAACATGGCCGCCCACAGGCCAGAGTGTCTACATGGGCGCCGCCATACTGGCGCCCAGCCTAAGCCACTGAAAAGGGAGCGTGTTTGGCAAAGCGCCATGTTGACTACTGGCAACCTTCGGCCAAGAAAACTGCTGAGCGTGCGCACACCCAGGCAGGGCTGTAAGAAGTCCTGCTGGGCCTGGGAGGCATTAAGAAAAAGGAAATGGGTCCCGTTCTGTTTCTTGCGACTATAGTCACCTCCTGAGCAAATGACCACTGTCCTGAGAAAACGTGGGTGAGAGGCAGGTGAGTGGAGGGATGGCAGCATCTGTGGACTGAGCAAGAAGAATCTCTGATGTCTGTGGTGAGTCATCCGGGCAGTGATGGGGACCGTCAATGGATGGAATAGTGGGAGTCGGAGCGATCTCTGATGGTGGATTTGACGGAGGAGTGAGGGGGACTGAGGGGTCTCTAGTGGTGGCTCTGCAGGCGGAGTGAGGGCGGACTGGGGGTCTCTGGTGGTGGATCTGCGGGCGGAGCGAGGAGGAACTGAGAGGTCTCTGGTGGTGGATCCGCGGGCGGAGTGAGGGCAGACTACGGGATTGTAGGGGAGGATGACAGGGGACTCAGGAGGGATATGAAGAATGAATGATGTACATCTTAGCTTCCTCTTTTACAGTACCGATCTGTTTACAGTTTCGTTTCTGTTTCATTATCATGATATATTTTGCTAAAGATTTAAAGAATATATTACCATAGAATTGCATGTTTCCATTTCCATTTTGTTCTTTTTTTTTTTTTTTTTTTTTTTTTTTTTTTTTTTTTTTTTTTTTTTTTTTTTTTTTTTTTGAGACGGAGTTTCGCTCTTATTACCCAGGCTGGAGTGCAATGGCGCGATCTCGGCTCACCTCAACCTCCGCCTCCTGGGTTCAAGCAATTCTCCTGCCTCAGCCTCCCGAGTAGCTGGGACTACAGGCACGTGCCACCATGCCCAGCTAATTTTTGTATTTTTAGTAGAGACGGGGTTTCACCATGTTGACCAGGATGGTCTCGATCTCTTGACCTCGT
>PVKV010041008.1:0-11791 GCA_004027835.1 Alouatta palliata | reverse complement strand
GCAATTCTCCTGCCTCAGCCTCCCGAGTAGCTGGGACTACAGGCACGTGCCACCATGCCCAGCTAATTTTTGTATTTTTAGTAGAGACGGGGTTTCACCATGTTGACCAGGATGGTCTCGATCTCTTGACCTCGTGATCCACCCGCCTCGTCCTCCCAAAGTGCTGGGATTACAGGCGTGAGCCACCGCGCCCGGCCTAAATTTTATTCTTAAATTTCCTTGTTTCTTTTTTTCCTGCTATGTTCATAATCTATTTTTGGCATTAGAGCCTTGTTAATTTTTTTATAGCCTACGCAAGTTACTAGGAACATAATAGGCAGTATACTTCTATGTTTACTCTTACCTCGATTTTTTTTTTATTGATTTCTATATTGGATATTCATGAATATCTAGCATTTCAAGTTTGATTTAGGCTGAGGTAGAGAAGGATTATAGTATTGGAAGAGAAACACCTTAGTGATTTTTTTTTTGGCTCACTTTCCTGATTTGAGGTATGTTAGCTCCAGAGAGGTTGAGAAACTTGTCTAAGGCCACACAACTAGTGAAGGACAAAGCTGAGAAGATTCTAGTCCACATCTTCTGCCTTCTAGACCAGTGGTTTCTCTTATACAGAGCTGCTTTGCTAATACAGTAAATGATATTCCTCCAAAGCACGTAGTAAGTTGCTTTCAGTCCTATTTTTCATTATTGAAGTTGTTTACCAATCATACTATAAACCTGTAGTTAATCATTTTTGTTATGGAAATTTGGATTTTAGTTTAAGCATGCATATAGTTTTAGAGAAATCATTTTATGACTGAGTGTGAATTATTATTTTTTTTTTGAGACAGAGTCTTGCTCTGTCGTCAGGCTCCAGGCTGGAGTGCAGTGGCATGATCTCAGCTCACTGTAACCTCCGCCTCCTGGGTCTAAGCAATTCTCCTGCCTCAGTCTCCTGAGTAGCTGGGACTACAGGCGTGTGCCACCACACCCAGCTAATTTTTGTATTTTAGTAGAGACGGGATTTCACTGTGTTGACAAGGGTGGTCTCGATCTCTTGACCTTGTGATTTGCCCACCTCGGCCTCCCAAAGTGCTGGGATTACAGGTGTGAGCCACTGCACCCGGCCAATATGAATGATTTTTAAGCATAAAACAGTAAAAGTAAAGCACATGTATGTATGCAACTTACTTTATATAACAATTACCACCTTAAGTTGGAACTAAAACCAATAGGTAGAAGTTAATAGAATGCAGAGTGGTAGATTTTGGAAGAGCTTTTATATGGAAGTGAAATAAGCTACCCTGTGAGAGGTGAGCTCCTTGTCATTGAAAGTCCTCAGGAAGATTTTGGTTGATGTAAGTATGGATGTGCCTGTGTGTATCAGGGAAGGTGTAAAAAATTTTGTCTGGCGGAGGTCAAGAGATCGAGACCATCCTGGCTAACACGTTGAAACCTCGTCTCTATTAAAAATACAAAAAATTAGCTGGGCATGGTGGCACACGCCTGTAGTCCCAACTACTTACGAGGCTGAGGCAGGATAATTGCTTGAACCCGGGAGATGGAGGTTGCAATGAGCTGAGATCATGCCATTGCACTCCAGCCTGGGCAACAAGAGCAACACACCTTCTCAAAAAAAAAATTTGTTTTAGATAGGCAGTTGGGCCAGTTTACCTCATCTGATTGATCCAATTCTCTAATTCTGTGATAATTTTGTTGTTGTTCTGTTCGTTTATTTTTGAGACAGGATCTCACTCTCCTGCTTGAGTCAGACTAGAGTACAGTAGCGTGATCAAAGCTCACTGCAGCCTCAAAATTCAAGTGATTCTGTTGCCTCAGCCTCCTGAGTAACTGGGACTACAGCATCACACCCCACCTAATTTTTTTTATTTTTTGCAGACACAAAGGTTTTGCTGTGTTGCCCAGGCTGGTCTCGAACTCCTGGGCTCAAGCGATCCTCCTGCCTCAGCCTCCTGAGTAACTGGAACTACAGCACCATGCCCACCTAATTTTTAAAAATTTTTAATAGAGGCGAAGGTTATGCTTTGTTGCCCAGACTGGTCTCGAACTCCTGGGCTCAAGCGATCCTACTGCTTCAGCTTCTCAAAGTGCTGGGATTGCAGGTATGAGCCACTGTGCCCAGCCCTATGATAGTTTTTCAGCAAGAAGGCTGGAATCAAATGGGCATCAAAGAGGAGTATCAAAGGTCAGAACTTCTGGTAGCAGATTGTGCTGAGAAATCTCCCTTAGAGTTTTAACCTCAAGAACAAAGATCCTGATTTCTTTGAATTCAGTTGAATGCCTGGAAGATGATAATATTCGTGAAAATTTACTTCAAACTTAGACTTTCAACAGAGAATAAATTCATCAAAAAAATTTTCCGCTACAGATGAAGTATGAAATCAATTTCTTTCTTTCTTTCTTTTTTTTTTTTTTTTTTTTACGAAAGAGAATGATGACAGAAAATAAGAATCATCAAACAGTACACCATGAGGGTTAGTTTATCTAGTCCATTGTGTTAGAAACAATAGCTTCTGTCCTATTTAGGATTTTAGTGACAGTGGTTACATCAAAGGAAACTTAGTTTCTGGAGACATGAAGGCTTATACTTTTTTTTTTTATACTTAAATATTTGCTACAAATAGAATAATTTTAGGTAATTTTTTTTTTTTTTAAACCACTCTAGGAATATTTGTTAGTTCTCTGCTTATAGCCCTAGCTTAGAAACTAGTAGAGGATGGATGCTAAGGCTTACTGGTAGAAGAAAATGTTGGAATAAAAATACCACATGAGTGGGAGGAGTTATTGACCCATAAAAGTGTTATCTTGAAAAGCTGCTGCAAGATGGTCTTGTTCTCCTCTCCTCAGCTGCTTTGTCCCCACAAGTGCTGGCATACTGCTGTAGTCAATGTGTATAACTTTAAATATAGTTTCAGTTGCCTAAAAAGCAATTGAATCATCTTACATTTGAAATGGTATTGATTGCATGTTTAAATGATAGTATTTTGGAGGTATTGGATTAAATAAAATGTGTGTGTATTTTCTGCAGTGAAAACACTTATTTTACAACAGTAATGTTTATTTTAGGTCAACATTCAGACATACAAGAAATGTATTAAAATTAAATTTTTTTAAAAAAGTAATGCAGTATCGTCTTCATCCTATCTGTCTTAAGCCCTGACTTGAATACCCTAAGAAACTCCTTGAATTATTCCGGGCTGGGCACACACCTATAATTCCAGCACTTTGGGAGGCCTAGGCAGGGGGATCACTTGAGGCCAGGAATTCAAGACCAGCCTGCGCAGCATAGCAAGACCCTCATCTCTACAAAAGTAAAAAATTAGCTTGGTGTGGTAGCACATGCCTGTAATGCTAGTTACTCAGGAGGCTCAGGCAGGAGGATTGCTTGAGCGCAGGAATTCAGGGTTACAGTGAGCTATGTTTGTGCCACTGTACTCTAGCCTGAACAACAGAGTGAGACCTTATCTCTAAAAAATAAAAAATAGATGAAAACTATTGAATTATTTCATAGCTTTGTATTTTAAAGTTTTATCTTTTAATTTTGACATAATTTTAGACTTGCAAAATAGTACAAATAATTCATATATGTGCTTTACTCAGATTCTTCAAATGTTAACTTCCTACATAAATATAATACAACGATGAAAATCAGGAAAGGGCTGGGCGCGGTGGCTCACGCCTATAATCCCAGCACTTTGGGAGGCCGAGGCGGGTGGATCACGAGGTCAAGAGATCAAGACCATCCTGGTCAACATGGTGAAACCCTGTCTCTACTAAAAATACAAAAATTAGCTGAGCATGATGGCGTGTGCCTTTAGTCCCAGCTACTTGGGAGGCTGAGGCAGGAGAATTGCTTGAACCCAGGAGGCGGAGGTTGCAGTGAGCCAAGATCGCGCCATTGCACTCCAGCCTGGGTAACAAGAGCAAAACTGCGTCTCAAAAAAAAAAAAAAGAAAATCAGGAAAGAACATTGATATAGTACTGTTACTCAGCCAATGGACCTTATTTCAGTTTCACTGGTTGTCTCAGTGATGTCCTTTTTCTGATTCAGGGTCAAGTCCAGAATGCAATGCTGTATTTATTGTCATGTCTCTTAAGTCTCCTTTAATCTGAAATAGTTCCTGAGTCTTTGTTGTTCATCCCCTTGATGCTTTTGAGGAATACTGTCAATTATTTTGTAAAATATATCTTAATTTGGGTTTGTCTGATATTTCCTCATGGTTAAATCCAGGGCATGCCTTTTTGGCAAGAATACCACATCAATGATTTTGTGCCCCCAGAGCATTGTATCAGGAAGCACTTATTGTTGACTTATTCCACTACTGGTGATAATTAATGTTGATCACTTGTTTAAGGTGGTGCCTGCAGTGTTTCTCTGCTGTAATATTATAAACTATGCAAGTAACCTGTTTCTTTATACTTTTGCCACCTAATTTTAGTACCCATTGGTGATTCTTGCCTGAAATAGTAACTACCATAGTATTAGCCAAATGGCGATTTTGAAATTTTCACATAGATTTATTTCATGTATAATAATCAGGGTCCATATAGGAAATTAAGAGATATTACTAAAGTTATACTGCTGGTTTGAAATCTCACTGGGCACTCATGTTCTACTTCACTAAAGTCATTTTATATTCTTCTGTTTTTAAATCAAACATTGTTTGATTTAAACTATTCAGGGATCAGTCTCTTTTTTTCTTCCTATTCTACTGAAAAGGAAACCATAAGAAGATTGTGACTTTAATTTCACAAATTTGGCCATCTTTTCTCCTGGAAGTTTGGTGTCTGGCTATCTGTTGGCAGGAGAAAAATTTGTCCTGAAGGGGGATAGGTCTTTCGTGTCTGTTCCAGAATAATCCCTGCTAATAAAATGCTCATATCCTTGCCCTAAAACCCAAACATTGGTCTTCTTATTTCCCCAGAGTGAGGTCTGGGGAAGTCTTTACATTTCTTCATTAGAAACTTACTGGAAATGCTGACTTGGATTTTATGCCTTTTATTCTCAGCCTGCCGCAGTGACTCAGGGCACTCAAGGAACTATCCGACCAGCTGCCAACTTCGATGCTATGAGAGATGCAGAAATTCTCCGTAAGGCAATGAAGGGTTTTGGTAAGGAAAAAAAATTTTTGTCTTTTTTAATAAGGTAAAGTGATCAATTCTAAAGTAAAAAGAAACCTTATATCATAAACCAAGTGTATGTGTCAGCCTGCGTGCATTTACCTGAATTTAATCTGGTGACTAGTGCCTTGTAAACATTCTAAGAGATGACCTCAGGCTGGGTGTGGTGGTTCATACTTACAGTCCCAGCACTTTGGGAGGCCAAGGTGGGTGGATCACCTGACTTCAAGACCAGCCTGGCCAACATGGTGAAACGCCATCTCTTCTTAAAAAAAAAAAAAAGAAGAAGAAGAAGCTGAATATGGTGGTGCATGCCTGTAATCACAGCTTCATGGGAAGCTAAGTAAGGAGAATTGCTTGAACCTGGGAGGCAGAGGTTCAGTGAGCTAAGATTGTACCATTGCACTCCAGTCTGGGTGACAAACTCCATCTCAAAAAAAAGAGAGAGATGTGACCTCAGGGAGCACCTAGCACATACTCTGTCCTTACTTAAACATGTGTGGTTCTTCCAGGGACAGACGAGCAGGCAATTGTGGATGTGGTGGCCAACCGTTCCAATGATCAGAGGCAAAAAATTAAAGCAGCATTTAAGACCTCGTATGGCAAGGTATGTTTTTTCTTTCCTGGAGTGAGCACCAGCAGTGGCCAGTAGACTGCATTCATGTCAGATTGGATACTATCTTTTGATTAGTACCTATGGTGCAAAGGAGGGACAACTAGACTTTAGAGACCTCAAGAGTACTGTATTCCCTATTTATTTCTCTTTTTTTTTTTTTTTTTTTAGATAAAGTCTTGCTGCAGTGTCCAGGCTGGACTGCAGTGGCATAATCTCAGCTCACTGCAACCTTTGCTTCCTGAGTTCAAGCGATTCCTCCACCTCAGCCTCTCTAGTAGCTGGGACTACAGGTGCACACACCATGCTCAACTAATTGTATTTTAGTAGAGATGGGGTTTCACCATGTTGGCAAGGCTGGTCTCAAACTCCTGACTTCAAGTGATCTGCCCACCTCGGCCTCTGAAAGTGCTGGGATTATAGGCATGAGCCACTGTGCCTGGCCTATTTCTCTTAAAAGGCTTTTTCATTCTGGAGTAGTCCTTGATTTCACAGTCATACCTTACACTGGTCACATATGTGATAGATGTTCAGTAGAAAATAGATCATGACCACAATGATAATCAAGAGGATGGCTCTCAATCTTCTGCCTCTTACAGTGGGATTCAAGGCTTATTACATAGCCCTTATTTATTCTTGGTCTTGGGTGTCATCTTCTGCTTCCCTCCCTTTCTCTAAACGTGTTCCATATTAAAAATTATATGGGCTGGGCATGGTGGCTTATGCCTGTAATCCCAGCACTTTGAGAGGCCAAGGAGAGAGAATTTCTTGAGGCCAGGAGTTTGAGACCAGCCTGGGCAACATAGGAGACATTTCATTTCCAACAACAACGACAACAAATTCTCTTAGCTTGGCGTCATGGCATGTGTCTGTAGTCACAGGTGCTTGGGAGGTTGAGAGGGGAAGATTGCTTGAGCCCAGGAAGTCAGGCTGCAGTGAACTGTGATCATGCCACTGCACTGTAGCCTAGGTGACAGAACTGTCTCAAAAAAATGATACGTAACTGCTTGCCGTTGTTCTCTGTATACACCATGATCTTTTATACTTCTCTGTTGTATACATGCCATTCTCCTGGCCTTGAATACCTTTTCTTCTTTTTGTCATGGCAAACTTCTTTAAAATTTGGCTTAAATATCAGCTACTCTATGAAATTTCTTTCATTAGTCTGGAGAGAATTTAGCTTCTTGTTAATACCATAGTCTCACAGCACTTTGTAAAACCTCTGTTATTACTAATTTCACTGCCCACCCCCAAAAACTGAGTTCCCATAGGACAAACCATGGTCATAGTTATCTTTGTATTAGTACCAAGTATATAATGACAAGTAGCCACTTACTATTTGTTGAATGGATGATCAGTTTCTAAATTCAACAAGAATCTATGGCTTAAAAATGCCGTTGTTCCTCAGATATAATGGAAAAAGTGGATAGCACTGCTTTGCTTTTTTTTTTTTTTTTTTTTTTACTTTTTTTGAGACAGAGTCTCAAAAGACTGGAGTGGCACAATCTCTGCTCACTGCAGCCTCTGCCTCCCAGGTAAAAGTAATTTTTGTGCCTCAGCCTTTGGAGTAGCTGGAATTACAGGTGTGTGTCACCACACCCAGCTAATTTTTGTTTTTAGTAGAGACGGGATTTCACCATGTTGACCAGTGTGGTCTCAAACTCCTGGCCTCATATTGTCTGCCCGCCTTGGCCTCCCAAAGTACTGAGATGACAGGCGTGAGCCACCATGCCCAGTGTGCTTTGCCATTTAGATAGGAATCCTAAAAATGTCCTAATGTCCTCTGCATCTAGTTTATGTTTCTCAGAATGGGGTAGTGGTCCACTGATTGGTTCCACCTTGCTTATTCTACTCTGCCTTTCCCTGTCTGCTCAGCCCAGTGACTGATTATGTAACACAAACCCTAGATTTCCTTAAGGTTCAACATCAGACTCACTTCTCTCACAAAGATATTTTCCATGTTATGAATTTTTTTTATCTAGTCTGTACAATGCTGTCTTTAGTTTTCTTGTATATTGCTCTAGAATTTAACAATCTAATTTCCATGCTATTAGCCACTTCTTCTCTTAACTTCCTATTAGTTAAAATACTGTTCTTTTATAGAGTCATCTTTGATTCCATGTTTTTCTTTATCAGTCGGGGAGTATTCTATGTGCTTTGTTCTAGCAGTTGGTTATTTACTAGTTTTTATTGATCTAATCTGTAAAATGGCTTTTTTTTTTTTTTTTTTTTTTGGTGAGATGGAGTCTTGCTCTGTCATCAGGCTGGAGTGCAGTGGCTTGATCTTGGCTCACTGCAACCTCCACCTCCTGGGTTCAAGCGATTATCCTGCCTCAGCCTCCTGAGTAGTTGGGACTACAGGCATGCGCCACCATGCCCAGCTAATATTTGTATTTTTGTTGGGGTTTCACCATGTTGGTCAAGATGGTCAAGATCTCTTGACCTTGTGATCCGCCCACATTGGCCTCCCAAAGTGCTGGGATTACAAGCATGAGCCTCTGCACCTGGCCAAAATGGCCCTTTAAAATGTTTCTTTTGTCTACTTTGTTTCCTTCTCATTTCCATTGCTACCAAGACATCATTACCCCTTAACTAAATATTCCAGTAGCCTAAATGTTTTCATCTAGAGCTTCTTTGTCACCATCATCCATTCTGAATGTTGTTGCTACATCAGTGCCATTTTCTTGCATGAAAAGTTTCCAGTGGTTCCTCCCAGCAATCAGAACCAAGTCCACATTCTTTAGCTTGGCATTCAATGTAATCATCCAATATTTAGTTACAAATTTGTTTTACTTATCTATTATGAAAACCTTCCTCTATAACAAAACCAGATGTCTTATTTTTCCGTTGAACAAAGTTTGCTTATTCTTGCCTCTCTACAGTGATTCTCAGCCTTAACTGAACATTGTAATCTCCCTTGGAACTTAAAAACACAGAATCAAAATCCTGAATCTTAGCCCTGGACATCAGTGTTTTTTTGTTTGTTTGTTTGTTTTTTTAAAGCTCCACAGATGATCATAATGAAGAAACAAGGCTGGAAACCCCTTCTCTCTTTCTTGGTGGTGTTCCTTCTTACCTGAAATACCTTTCTCCTTCCTCTTTGCCTGCTAATTTTTGCATTCTTCTCTGAACTCTCCAGCCAACTTTGAACTCTTTCTGTTTCAGCTTTCTCTGTTACTTATTTCTATGCTGCTTATCCAGTGCTAGAGTACAGGTTACCTTACTTTTTTTTTTTAGGTGTGTATCTTTCTAAATAAGAATAAGATCAGTCAGGTACAGTGGCTCATGCCTGTACTGTAATCCCAGCACTTTGGGAGACCAAGGTGGGTGGATCACTTGAGGTCAGGCGTTCAAGACCAGCCTGACCAACATGGTGTAACTCTGTCTCTACTGAAAATACAAAAATTAGCTGGGCCTATAGTCCTAGCTACTCAGGAGGCTGAGGCAGGAGAATTGCTTGAACCCAGGAGGCAGAGGTTGCAGTGAGCTGAGATCGTGCCAGTGCACTTCAGGGTGACAGAGCAAGACTCTGTCTCAAAACAACAACAACAAAAACAAATAAGATCATAATCGTTTCTACTTCCTCATAGAACCAAGAACAATTCTTTGTACTAAGTAAATATCTGTTTATCGTTGTGTTAGTTTGAATTATTATTTGTTTCAGATATCCCTTGTTTTTTTTAACCTGGTAGAGTAGAATAAGAATTTATTGAATGTTTATTGATAGAATGAATAAAAAAGATCTGCTTGAGTGTTATAAGTGTGTAAGTATAACAAATTTAAATTTATTTACTTATTTCTTAGTATATAACATTCAGATTTGAAATTTGGGTTTTTATAAAGCAATTCCATTTCATTTTTTTGTATTTTCATTAAAAATTTAAGTGACAAATTTGGAGAACACATATACTTAGCTTGTTTTTATAATTAAATAGGATTTAATCAAAGATCTAAAATCAGAGTTAAGTGGAAATATGGAAGAACTGATCCTGGCTCTATTCATGCCTCCTACATATTACGATGCCTGGAGCTTACGGAAAGCAATGCAGGTACTATATGTTATTTATTGTGAATATTTTGTCCTATTTCATATGTAAAACCCTACAAATTATAGCACTTTTGAATTTACAGTGGTAATTAAACCAATACATTATTTCACATCATATGAATATATGGTTTTTTAGTTCTAAAGAACAAAGAAATAATGAAGCAGTAAGGTTTAATTACTTGCAGAAATTTCATTTGATTTTTGTATAACCCTCCGTTCATTTTATGTAGGGAGCAGGAACTCAGGAACGTGTATTGATTGAAATTTTGTGCACAAGAACAAATCAGGAAATCCGAGAAATTGTCAGATGTTATCAGTCAGAATTTGGACGAGACCTTGAAAAGGATATTAGGTCAGATACATCAGGACATTTTGAACGCTTACTTGTGTCCATGTGCCAGGTGAGTATAGTATGAATGCTTGTGAATTATAGAGGGAACATACTTTAAAAGCCTTTTGCCAGTAAGCATTCTTTATTCCTTTTAATATTTAGCCACCTTGCAATATTGCTGTCTTTAAGAGGGACAACATAGAAACCAGTGTACTGATTTCTTTGTAGTTACTATTGAGATTTATTCCTGTAAATCTGGCTTTTGTAAGGAATTAGAGATTTAACCTCTAAGGTTGTATGGAATCAGAAACCAATTTGAGGCTCTATGGTTGGGATGAGAATGAAACCGTACATTTGAGCTTATCACTGTCCATCATGCTGCACCATCAGTGAAGATGTGCAGGACTGCCATGGAAGTGCTATAGGAAGTGAGGACAGCCAGAAATGCAGAAAAATGTTTTAGGGTTCCCATTAATAACTGCGATTAGCACCTTCCTTATTTTGATTCCCCAGATGTGCTGGAGAATTGACGGAAAATACTCCAAATAGGGTATTTGGAATGGCATTAGAAATACACTTAGGGCCAGACATGGTGGCTCACACCTGTAATTCCAGCACTTTTGGAGGCCAAGGCAGGAAGATTGCTTGAGGCCAGGAGATTGAGGCCAGCTGGGCACCATAGCAAGAAACCATCTCTGCAAAAAAATTATTTTTTGGCCGGGCGCGGTGGCTCACGCCTGTAATCCTGGCACTTTGGGAGGCCGAGGTGGGTGGATCACCTGAGGTCAGGAGTTCAAGACCAGCCTGGCCATCATGGTGAAACCCCATCTTAAAAAAAAAAAGAAAAAGAAAAAAAAAATTATTTTTTAATTGGCTGAGCATGGTGGTGTATACCTGTATTGCCAGCTATTCAGGAAGCTGAGTGGGAGGATCACGTGAGCCCAGAAGATTGAGGCTGCAGTGAAGTATGATTGCACCAGTGCCTTCCAGCCTGGGCAACAGGGGAAGACCCTATCCTCAAAAAAAAGAAAAAAAATAAACACAGAATGAGATGATGAACATGTATTTGAAAGAGATGATATAAATGACTAGCATGCTGATTCAGTATCAGGAGTTACTGGCTATTGTGCTAGTGCACAAAATTGGACCATCTGGAGGGGTCTAAAGGAGAGGAGGGGCTCTTAAGAGCCAAGGGAGAGGCCAGGCATGGTTGCTTATGCTTGTAATTCCAGCACTTTGGGAGGCTGAGGCGGGTGGATCACCTGAGGTCAGGAGGGTGAGACCAGCCTGACCAACATGGTGAGACTCCATTTCTACTAAATACAAAAAATTAGCCAGGAGCGGTGGCATGTGCCTGTAATTCCAGCCACTTGGGAGGCTGATGCAGGAGAATTGCTTGAACTCGGGAGGCAGAGGTTGCAGTGAACTGAGATTGTGCCATTGCACTCCAGCCTGGTGTCGGGAACGGCACGTCTGCCTGGGAGCTCTCGGCCAGCAAGAGGGTCCCAATACCTGGAAGAGAGAGTGCGCGGAAGAAAAGATAGACAGAGAAGTGGGGTCTGGAGGGCTGAATAGGAAATACCTAAACAGCAATTTTATTTGTGCATAGGGTCCCAATATATACTGTCAGCTTTCAAATACTGACGTCAACCTACATTGTTTCAACTTAGAACAGAAA
>PVKV010041007.1:0-11795 GCA_004027835.1 Alouatta palliata | reverse complement strand
GAACTGAGCACAATTTCACGCAAAGCCCACTAGGAACAGAACTCGGAGTCGGCTCTGGCCGCAGCGTGTGCGGAGCTGCAGGGACCGAACGCCGAAAACGCGTTACCAGCCTCTCAGAATTCCCCTTATCAACTCCAGAAGGAGGGACGCAAGCTCACTACCGAAGGGCAATCCTGCCTTCAAACGTCGCTCTCACTGGTCCAGCCGCGGCCACAACGAACGCCGGGGCCCGTGCGGGGGGCCGGGCGGCCATTGTTGCTGCGGGTTCCTCGCTCAGACACGCGCCAGGCCCCAGAGCTGGGCTCGGCCCAAGACGCTGAAGAGGTATCGCCCCGAGGCTGCGGCGGAGCACCAGGCCTCAGACCGCAGAAAACGCAAACCCTTCGCGGTTCGCCTCTGAGAACGCCAGGGCCTTCAGTCGACTACTCACCTCCGACCCCGGGTCTCCCATTTCTCCGACGGCCGCGCTGACAGCACCACCGCTCCTGCTGTCCCTGCCGTCGCCGCTGTCCCTGCTGCCGGGGCCGCCACGACTCCCCTTCCCGCCCTGCACCGCCTCGCGTTACCGGGACCCGCCCCCGAGTCGTGACCGGCGTTATGAGAAGAAAACCGCTACATAGGAGGAGCGGCCCTCATGGGCTCGGTATCCCCCGGAGCCTGTTTCTCCCATTCCCGGGCTTCCTTCCCCGCGCCGCGCAGGATGCTGGGACAGTAGTCCGGATCCTCCGCGCGACCGCTGCGCGCTGAATGAAGAACAGAAAAGGACTCTGAGCTACAGTGCAGGCGTCTCTCTTCGCTGTTGCTCTAAAATGAAATAGCCGAGTTCTTTCTCTTACCTTTTTCACAGCCAAATATTAGTCTATGTAATAAATCAATAGTGATAAAAAAATTTGTGTGTGATTTGCTCAGAAATTGCCTTACCAATATCGTGGCTCACCCTTTTAATGTTTATACAAATATGACTTTAAATATGAAGTTTATGAAAGCAAGTTTTAACAGAGAACATTCTTTTAAAGCTTTTCTTTTTTACATCTGTCATCCTAGGACCACCTCCTTTTGACAAGTCTGTAGTCCCAGAAAATCACCTTTATCATTTTGACCCTGACCTACAATGCACAAAATTATACTATAGAGGAGCTTTGAGGCATCTAACTACATAAAGGAAAACACAGACTAAGATTTCAAGGAAGGGTAGAGTTGGTAAAATTTAAGTGAAGCAGTGTTTTGATAGGTTCAAAACCGTATAGGGCTGTGTGTAAAGGGTTGAACATCACGTATGGACTGCACAGTGAGCCAACGGTCTTGTTAACTTGCTCAGAAACCCCTCCCTATGTGTGGCTGTGCACTAAGTCTGTGGATTTATTTCTGTTCCATTTATTCTGTTCCATTGGTCTATGTATCTGTTTTTATACCAGTACCATGCTGTTTTGGTTACTGTAGCTCTGCAGTAGAATTTGAAGTCAGGTAATGTGATTCCTCCAGTTTTGTTCTTTTTGCTGAGGTTAGCTTTTGCTATCACTCTTGGTCTTTTGTGGTTCCACATAAATTTTAGAATTGTTGCTTCTATTGTAATAACCTACCCTGGGCTAGCATAATTGACTTCATTTTACCTGTAAACTCCAACCTGGCTTCCCCCTCCTTACCACAGCCCCTCTGGGTGCATAACTGAGTCATGCTGCACTTAGAAGCATTGAAAGGTACTGTTCCTAACACTTGTAACCACTGTAACCGCATCCTGCTTGGCATACCTCCCCCCTGCTATTGTAAGAAAAAAGTTTCCCTTTGATCATTGTGTAGAAGAAGCCTGATCGCCCCCCTTCTTGGACCACCTGTGCGGGAAGCCCCTTCCTCTAACTTGCTTTTCTACTTCAGCTAGGTACTCCCCTCCCCTACCTAAATCAAGGTATAAAAGATAATCAGGCCCCTTCTTTGGGGCCAAGAGAATTTTGATCTTTAACCATCTCTCGGTCACTGGCTAATAAAGGACTCTTAATTTGGAACTCATCGCATGGCGCATTCCTTCTAACTCGCTTGGTTACAACATTATTTCTATGAAGAATGTTACTGGCATTTTTGTGGGGATTGCATTGAATCTGTAGATTGTTTTGGGTAGTTTGGGCATTTTTTTTCTTTTTTATACAGCTTTATTTTTTATTTCAGTAGGTTTTTAGGAAGCTGGTGGTGTTTGGTTACATGCATAAGTTCTTTAGTGGTGGTTTCTGAGATTTTGGTGGACCCATAACCCAAGCAGTGTACAATGTACCCAACAGCTTTAATCCCTCACCCTTTCCCACCCCTTCCCCTGAATCCCCAAAGTCCTATGTATCATTCTTATGCCTTTGTGTCCTCATAGCTTAGCTTCCACTTATGAGTGAGAACGTACGATATTTGGTTTCCCATTCCTGAGTTAGATCACTTAGAATAATAGTCTCCAGTTCCATCCAGGTTGCTGTGAATGGCCTTATTTTGCTCCTTTTTATGGCTGAGTATACACACATACACACACATACACACACATATATATAAACTGATGATTGGGTTTTTCCCAGAATTAAAGACTATGGTGGGCCATTATATAATTTTACCTCACCTGATCATTTAACTAATGTTTGAGTGTCTAATACATACTAGACACTATGGAGCATGGCACAGGATTGGGAAATTTACCAAAAGAGGTATCGGAGCCACCTCCCATAGCCATCACAAAGAGCATGGCCTGAAGAGTGTGCTGTACACTTAATCTCGCCCCCTGCTTTTCATGTAGACTTAAGATAAAACGCTGGCCTCTAAGACACTGTTTTGAAATGGAGCAAAAGCAACTTCTAAAGACAAAGTCTTGCTCTGTCGCCCAGGCTGGAGTTCAGAGGTGCAATCTCGGCTCACTGCAACCTCCACCTCCCAGGTTCAAGTGATTCTGCTGTCTCAGCCTCCTGAGTAGCTGGGATTACAGGCACCCGCCACCACACATGGCTAATTTTTGTATTTTTAGTGGAGACAGGATTGTGCCATGCTGGCCAGGCTGGTCTTGAACTCCTGACCTCAAACTATCCACCTGCCTCGGCCTCCCAGAGTGCTGGGATTACAGGCGTGAGCCACCACACCCAGCCCCTTTGGATAAACTTTCTACCCTTGTCTCTTTCTTTAGCTTTTCTTTAAGGCCAATACCTCTTAGATGTGCACTTTTGAGGCTATTTCTAGATTTTGTAGGTGTGCTTCATTCTTTTTTATTCTTTTTTCTTTTGGCTTCTCTGACTGTATATTTTCATGGAATCTGTCTTCAAGTTCACTTTTTCTTTCTTCTGCTTGATCAATTCTCCTACTAAGAGACTCTGATGAATTCTTCAGTATGTCAATTGCATTTTTCAATTTCTGAATTTCTGCTGGATTCTATTTAATTATTTCAGTTTCTTTGTTAAATTTACCAATAGAATTCTGAATTCCTTCTCTATGTCAGCTTGAATTTCTTTGAGTTTTCTCAAAACAGCTATTTTGAATTCTCTGTCTGAGAGGTCACATATCTCTGTCTCTCTGGGATTGGCATCTACTGCCTTGTTTAGTTTATTTGGTGAGGCTGTGTTTTCCAAAATATCTTGATGTTTGTGTATGTTCTTTGCTGTCTTAGCATCAAAGAGTTGGGTATTTATTGTTGTCTTTGCAGCTTGGGCTTGTTTGTACACATCCATCTTGGAAAGACTTTCCAGGTATTTGAAGGGACTTAGGTGTTGTAATCTAAGGTTTTGGTCATTACAGCCATATCTACATTAAGAGCCACCCCAAGCCCAGCAACACTGTAGTTCTTGCAGACTCATAGAGGTATCACCTTGGTGATACTGAATAAGATCTGGAAAAATTATCTGGATTACCAGAAAAAGACTCTTACTCTCTTCCCTTACTTTCTCCCAAAAAAACTGAGTCTCTCCCTCTGTGCTGAACTGCCTGAAGCTAGATGAGGGATGACATAAGCAGGGCTGTGATCACCCCTGTTGGGACTGGGCTGGGTCAAACCTGAAGCAAGCACAGTACTGAGTCTTACCTACAGCCTGCTGTAACCACTACATGGCTGCCCCCTATATTTGCTGAAGTCTCAAGGGCTCTGTAATCAACAAGTAGTGAAGGCAGCCAGTCTTGTGTCCTTCCCTTCAGGGTGGCAAGTTCCCCTGAGCCCCACGTGGATCCAGAGATGATGTCCAGGACCCAGGGACTAGATTTAGAAACCTTAAAAGTATACCTGGTGGGTCTATTCTACTGCAGCTACACTGGCACTGAAACCACAAGATTAAGTCTTTCCCACTCTTCCCTCTCTTTTCCCCAGGCAGAGGAGCCTCTCCCTGTGTCCACCACCAAGTGCCCACAGGGAGTGCTGCCAGAGTACCACCAATGTTCCTTTAATGTCCAAGGGCTCTTCAGTCAGCTTGTGGTGAATGCTGCCAGGCCTGGGACTCATCCTTTAGGGCACTGGATTCCCTCTAGCCCAGGTGCTCTTCCTCACTGTAGTCAAGCTGGTACCTAAGCTGCAAGACAAAGTACGCTATACACTTTCCTCTCCTTTTCTCAGGGAGAAGTTTCTCACTGTAGCCACCTCGGCTGTGAATATGCCCCAGCACCTCTCAGAGTTTCACCCAAGGCCCACAGCATGTGCTATTTGGTTACCACTACTGATTATTCAGGGCCCAAGAGATCTTTAGTCAGCAGGTGATGAATCTTGCCAGGACTGAGTTCCTCCTTTCAAGGCAGTGGGTTTCCTTCTGGACCAGGGTGTGTCTAGAAATGTTGTCCAGGAGTTGGGCCTGGAATGGGGGCCTCACGACTCATACTCACTAACCTATCCTACTGTGGCTGAACTGGTATCCGAGTTGCAAGGCAAAGTCCTCTTCACTTTTCCCTCTTCTCTCCTCAAACAGAAGGAAGGGGTCTCTTTTGGATCTGCAAGCTGTGCTACCTGGGGTTGGGGCAGGGAAGATGCAAGCACTCCTTTAGCTGCCCCAAGTGGTGTCTGACTTGGTCATGTGTCCCTTAAATCCACTGGCTTCAAGCCCACCATAGCTCCACAATTTACCTAGAAGTTACCTTGTGGCCTAGACAGCCTTTCAAGTTTATTTTGGACTCCAGAGCACTAAAGCCTGCAGTTGCCAGGTCAACCAAGACTCAGTTCCAACTGCTGGGGTGGGTGAGTACCCTATTGCTAGGGCTTTTTAAAATGCTCCCTCTGTGGGTATAGGCTGAGTTCTGCCACGTGTTGGCAGCACTGAGTTCCAATGCAAAGTCCCCCAATGGCTGTGCTCTCCCCCCACCAAGTGCATAATTCTCTATGCCATGTAGCCGCTGCTGGTGGATGGGAAGGGCTGGTGTCAGTAACTCAAGACTGTCTTTTCTATCCACCTCTGTGCGTCTTTCAGTGATGTGAAGTTGAAACCATTTACTGTGATCATCCACCTCATTTCTGGTTCTTATGAAAGTGCTTTTTTTGTGTAGATGGTTGTAAAATTTGGTATTCTTGCAGGAAGGAAGATTGGTAGCGGCTTCTGTTTGCCCATCTTGCTCTATCTGTGCACAGATAGTATTTTTGTTTTTTTCAGGAGGCGAAGGCTCCACAGGCAGTTCTTAAAAACAAAACAAACCGTTATTTCTTCCTCCCTCAACTTCTTCCCGCCCCCCCCCCACATTTTTTCTGGAGTCTAAAATTTACTTCTTTGGTCACCAAAGTTTTTGTTCTTCCTTCATTATTACAAACTCTGTGTGTCTCATTTCACTAACTATAACCTCGTATTTTTTCCCCAGTTATTCCCTACTTTCACCCAGAGCTTTTTTCAAGAGGATCTGGGTGTAAGAGGGAGAAAAATATTTTCTTAGAAAAGCGTTTTTAGACAACTTAACCAGAATTAAGTCTGATATCTCCTAGTCTCCCTTAAGGTTGTAGGAAAAAGAATAATGGAAGAAGAGCAATGCATGAAGCCAGGTCAAAGCAAGATCCTGAACGTTCAAAAATTTCAAAATAGATTTGTATAACTTCCCAAAGCTTTTGTTCCAATAGTATTCAGTAGCAGCTTAATAAAGATAATCCCATTATGAGGACACTCCATTATAATCACATTGTGGGGACAACAATCAAACTACTGAGGAGTATATAACAGGAAAAAGTAACATAAATAGAGTCGTGTGATCAGCTCACTGTTGAGTAACTTCTGCCGTAAAAGGTACAAATTGTCAGACTGCAAATAGCCTAGAATTATGTATCTTCAAGAGGTGATTGAAAGTCTGATGATTTTCAGTCAGTGAAAAATGGGGACAGATGGGACAGGCAGGGAAGGGCTCCAAGCCATGTGTCCTTTCCCACCTGGAGCTTTCAGCAGGAGCCGTCAATCTGGCAGGCAGTTATCCTCTGAAATCTCAGCAGTGTTTGCTCTTGCTTGGATGCCTTCCTCACATACATGTGCTGATCAGACTCAACGGCAAGGCAGACCCTCTGCAGATCCCTGGAGTTCTTTGGCTCCCTCCTCTCCGGTGGTCTTCTCTGTGTGCTCTAGCTACCTTGGCTTCCCTGGACTCTTAAGCCCATCTCCTTAACTTAGGGAGACCCCCAAGATGTTCCTGGGTTTCTCTTCCTTGCCTCTTGGCTTAGAAACTTCCTCCAAGAAAAAGCTGGGTCAGTTTTTTTTTGTGTGTGTGTGCTGTAACTCGGATAAGCTGGGTCAATTTTAAGATTTTCTGTCTTCTGAGGATCCCTGTCCTTCAATGTTTGACATGCAATATGTTGAGGGCTGCTGTTTCATATATTTTATATGGTGTTTTAGTTCTTTCAGTTGGGTGGGTAAATCCAGTCCTCAATACTTCATCTTGAGCCAAATCCAAACTCTTAGTTTAATCGTTTTCTGCCTGGAAATGAGTGCTTCTTTCCTTCTGGTAGGGCTTTACTGTGTGGAGTTGAGCCAGTCTAATTAGGAGGTGGGTGAGATGTGGAATGTATTGTTGTCACGCTTCCCTCACGGCACATCAGGCTTCAGATTCCTCTGTGCTTAGGCTGGGGGCTGGCTTACTGGAGGGTTTATCTTAATGTTTACTCCAACCTCAAACTTCAGGTCTTTTTTTGGCGTTCCTTAGAAAAGGTCTCTCCCCCAAATTCTTGCCCCTCTCCTAGCAGTCCAGGGGTAGATTGCCCTTATCTGTTATTTGATGCTTTTTTTTAAGAAAGGGTTTTGCTCTGTCACGTAGGGTGGAGTGCAGTGGCATCACAGCTTAACCACCCAGCCACAATTGATTCCCTTACCTCAGCCTTCCGAGAAGCTGGGACCACAGACACATGCCATCATGCCCAGCTAATTTTTGTATTTTTTAAATAGAGACAAGGTTTCACCACATTGCCCAGGCTGGTCTTGAACTCTTGAGCTCAAGGATCTGCCCACCTTGGCCTCCCAAAGGGCTGGGATTACAGGGATGAGTCACCACACGTGGCTGACAGGTGGCATTCTCTATTCCAATTAAGACTATCTCAGGTAATGTGTCTCAGGGTGAGGACTTCCCAGTGATCCAGTTTGCCCTCAGCTGTAGCTATGAGTCTAACAAATGTTCTATTTCCCTACAGGGTAATTAATTGTTTTTTCTTTTTCTCTTTCCTACAATGTGGTTTCACCAGGGCTCTGAAGGGTGACTGAGTTTCATGCCCTTTTTCCAGCAGCTGAGGATATTTGTTTCATAGAGATACAGGGAACAGGGATCCATTGGAGGGGCTTCTTTCCTTTTCTACAGCAGCTTCTATTCTCTCCCTCCCCCAACCTTCTTCACCACTCTCCTGCCCCACCCCATCTGCTCCATAAAAGATGCTTTCTCAGCACTGTCACTGCCTCCAGGAAAAGGAAAAACAAAGCCTGGATGACAGTACATTTGTTTACAGAAGTGTTTACTAAATATTTTAAGTCCACTGTTGAGACTTATTGCTCAGATACAAAGATTTCTTACAAAATATTACTGCTCATTGACAATGCACCTGGTTATCTAAGAGCTCTTAGAAAAATGCAGAAAAAGAATAATGTTGTTTTCATGCTGCTAAAACAGCATCTGTTCTTTAGCTCATGAATCAAGGAGTAACTTTGACTTTTGAGTCTTATTATTTAAGAAATACATTTCCGGCTGGGCGTGGTGGCTCATGCCTGGAATCCCAGCATTTTGGGAGGCCTAGGCAGGTGCATCACTTGAGGTCAGAGGTTCAAGACCAGCCTGGCCAACATGGTGAAACCCCATCTCTACTGAAAATACAATAATTAGCTGGGCGAGGTGGTGGGTGCATGTAATCCCAGCTGCTCGGGAGGCTGAGGCAGGAGAATCACTTGAACCTGGCAGGCAGAGGTTGCCACGAGCTGAGATTATGCCATTGCACTCTAGCCTGGGCAACAAGAGTGAAACTCAGTCTCAGAAAGAAAGAAAGAAAGAAATACATTTTATAAGACTATAGCTGCCGTCAAGAGTGATTCTTTTGATGGATCTGCGCAAAATAAATAGAAAACCTTCTCAAAAAGATTCACTATTCTAGATACCATTATCGTATGTGTGATTTATGGGAGGAGGTCAAAATATCAACATCAACAAGAGTTGACTCGAACCCTCAAGGGTGAGTTTGAAGATGTGGTGGAAATAGCAAGAGTTAAATTAATTCTAGAGTTAATTCTAATTTAGTTCTAATCTTAGTTAGAATTAGATATGGAGCCTGAAGATGGGACTGAATTGCTGTAATCTCATGATAAAGCTTGAACAAATGAGGAGTTGCTTCTTATGGATAAGCAAAGAAAGCAGTTTTTTGAGATGAAATCTATTCCTGCTGAAAATGCTGTGAACATTGTTGAAATGACAACAAAAGATCCAGAATATTACATAAACTTAGCAAATGAAGCCATGTCAGAGTTTAAGAGGATTGACTCTGATTTAGAGATAAGTCCCGCCGTGGTTAAAATACTATCAAACAGCATCAGATGCCATAGAGAAATCTTCCATGAAATAGTTCATCAATGTGGCAAACTTCATTGCTGTCTTATTTTGAAAAATTGCCAGAGATACCTTAACCTTCTGTAACCAACATTTTGATCAGTCAGCAGCCATCAATATAGAGACAAGCCCACCCACCAGCAAAAAGATTACAACTCATTGAAAGCTCTGATAATTGTTATCACTTGTAAGCAATAAAGTTTTTTGTTTGTTTATTTGTTTGTAGAAACGGGATCAGGGTCTTGCTTTGTTGTCCAGGCTGGTCTCAAACTCCTGGCTTCAAGTGATCCTCCCATCTTGGCCTCCCAAAGTGTTGAGATTATAGGTGTAAGTCACTGCACCCAGTTGCAATAAAGTATTTTTAAGTTAAGATATGTACTTTTAAAAGACATAATTTATTGCACTACAGTATAGTGTAAACATACATTTTATTTGCACCGGGAAGCCAAAACATGCATGTGGCTTGCTTTGTTGTGATATTTGCTGTATTACTGAGGTCTGTAACTAAACCTGCAATATCTCTGAGGTATGTCTGTGTTCTTCAGATGTATCATTCTCTAGAGAACCCACATCATTTTCTGGCCTTCTCTGTTTCCTTTTTGTAATCAAGTGCTTGCTCCTGAGGGGCATGTTAATAAATTCACAAATTGGCTTAAATCATAGAAACTGAGACTTTGAGTCTCAGACGCGGTGGTTCACGCCTGTAATCTTAGCACTTTGGGAGGCCAAGGCAGGTAGATTGCCTGAGCTAAGGAGTTTGAGGCCAGCCTGGGCAACACGGTGAAATCCCATCTCTACTAAAAATACAAAAAATTAGCCAGGAGTGGTGGCATGCGCCTGCAGTCCCAGCTATTCGGGAGGCTAAGGCAGGAAAATTGCTGGAACCTGAGAGGTGGAGGTTGCAGTGAGCCAAGATCACGCCACTGCACTCCAGCCTGGGAGACAGAGCGAGACTCCACTCCATCCACAAAAAAAAAAAAAAAAAAAGAAAGAAAGAAAAAAGGAAAATATGAGCAAGTAGAAGACCCACGGAATCATTTTGGAGAAACATTCACTCCCAATGAAAGATTGTCAGTATAAGCTTGTATGTATGGATATCTCAACAAAATAGCTGACTTCCTATCTAATGATCCATCAGGCAAAAGAAAAAATAAAAATTATAGATATTATAGTAAGAGTGTCATGAGGAAACAGACACCAAAATAATAATAATAATAAGGAATCTTGGGTGAAACAAAGATTTAGTATGGAAAATATTTCAAAAAGCAGGACAGCAGTAATAAAAATTTTCAGAGAGTTACAGGTAATTATCTTGGTCAGCTTGAGCTACTGTAACAGAATATCATAGCCTGGATGGCATATAAACAACAGAAACTTATCTTTCATTGTCCTGGAGGCTAAGAAGTTCAAGGTCAAGGTGCCAGGAGATTCAGTGTCTGGTGAGGGCCTGCTTCCTGATTCATAGACAGCTGTTTTGTTGCTGCGTTCTCCATGGCAGAAAAGGTGAGGGACCTTTCTGGGGCCTCTTTTGTAAGAGCACTGATTCCATCCATGAGGGCAGAGCCTCTTAAAGACCCCACCTCCAAATAACCCCAATTTAGGAATTAGATTTTAAAGTATAAATTTGCAGAGGAATGGGGGGTGGAACACAAGCATCCAGTCTATAGCAATACAGCCTGTACCTATAAGCCTATGATTTTATGATAAAGGAATAATCACTGAACAAGAAACAACTCTTGGAAATTAGAATTTTGATGGTAAATTAAATAATTTAATAGATGGGCTTGAAAATATATAATAAAATGTTCCAGAAAGCAGAAAAAAGAAAGAAGCAAGGAGATTAACAAATTATAAAGATAAGAAATCAACAGATTCAATATATTATCATTAAATTGACAAATTAATTGGAATACTGGAAATATCTGTCTATATCTATATCTCTATATGTCCCTGGAATTAAAGGACATAAGTATCCCATTTGAAAGGGTCCATTATGTGCCCAGTGCAATGAATAAAAAAGGATATGCAACAAAGCACATTTCCATCAAATTCTACTATATTGGGGAAAGAGAAAATTAAAGGAGCCTCAGAGAAAATAAAGAAACATTTTCTGAATAAAACAATCAGAATTAGAATGACGTTAGTCTTCATCATATCATAGAGTTTTCAGATTTCGTAAATAAAAATACAGGACACTCAGTTAAATTTGAATTTGATATGAATAATGATTGAGTATAAGGTTATGCCACATACTACGTGAGATACACTTACAGTGAGAAATACTCATTTTTCATCTCATTCTAATTTGGCTGAGCCGTCATCTTTACCAGCAATCCTGGAGTAGCAGCACTGGATCTGACTTTTCCATATGAATATGCAATTAGACTTTCATCTAAGAAATAAGAAAAAATCAACACAGAGAAATAAAAACAGAACAACAGCAGTTAAAACAAAATACCCAGTCTGCTATTTTTAGCGATGTAAGTGATGGAAAATCTGCAGAATCCAAAGACTTTTAAAAGTTGCTGTTAGAAGTTAAATTGGGCAAAAAATGCAAAGAGAATGTCAAGGTACTTCATGAATGGTAGATCTCAGAGTGCATCAACAAAAGTATACTTCCTGAAGGCCGGGCGCGGTGGCTCACGCCTGTAATCCCAGCACTTTGGGAGGCCGAGGCGGGTGGATCACGAGGTCAAGAGATCGAGACCATCCTGGTCAACATGGTGAAACCCCGTCTCTACTAAAAATACAAAAATTAGCTGGGCATGGTGGCACGTGCCTGCAGTCCCAGCTACTCGGGAGGCTGAGGCAGGAGAATTGCT
>PVKV010041006.1:0-11787 GCA_004027835.1 Alouatta palliata | reverse complement strand
GTTGTTTCTTTTAAGATCGCTATACTTTGGTAAGACATAGTAGTCATTTAATGTAATTATTATCTATGACAATACTAATTGTAGCAGGTTGTGAAGAAGGTTCAATAGAGAAATAAGGCATGCATTTCTGTAAAGGTGTCAGTGAAAGTATACTCAAAGGATGTGTTTTTTAAGTTATAAAAGGCATAACGATATGTTTGGACTGAAATGCATGACTCAGTTAGACGTTAAAAGGGACCTGAGTGCATATACCTCTTCTTAAATAGCCAAATATTTCTAAATTACTGACTAAGGTGATATCAATCCCTGAAAGAGCCCAAAATGAACTCAGTAAAAGCAGCAGAGCTGAAAGTGCAGGCTTGTCATGGGGCGCAGAGCCAGCAAGCAAAGCAAAGCAAGAACAGCAATTCCCTGACAGTGGCAGCCAACACCTGCATACTCCTGCTCACAATGGCCTTTCTAGGGGTCGATTTGCATAGATCACGTGAACCTTCCCTGACAATTTGTTTTAGTGTTGAGACTGCTAATGCCACACACTCCAAGATTGTGAGAAATGGACTCTTCTTCCTGTAGTAAGGTTTATGGGGAAAGCAGCGTATCTACAGAGTTGATCCCAAAATGAATTGAGACAGCAGGGAAAGGAGATTATTTTGGGGCTGTGATGGAGGTCGTGGGTGGGGCTGCTGACAGGGTCCCGCACTACGTGGGGCTGAACCTCCCACCTGCACCAACAGAGGACACAACCAGGCTTTCTCATCAGCTTCTCCAGGTGCTCAGAAGGGAAGAGAGAAGAGTGAGTCCCCCCAAAATATCAACAGTCAGACATAAACATGGAATCAGAGGCTTTATTACAAATGCCCTCCAACAACACAGGAAGAAAGATAGCCACATGCAAACGGCTGTCTAAGGAGCCCATCATTGATCTACGACAACACTGATTGTGACAGCGTGGGAAGAAGAGTCAACAGAGAAATAAGGCATAAGCTTTTCTGTAAACTTATCACTGAAAGTGTACACATGTGATCTGGTTTTTAAATTATAAAATGAAATCTCTAACAACTCATAGTCCAGAAAAACGCCCATTTGCTGGACTTCTGTATTAGCTGAACTGCATGAACTGCAGAATGCCTTAATTTCCCAGCACCCCATCTGTGGAGTTGGCGATGTCAGACCATCTCTGGGAAACGTTTCTTTACACACACCAAGGGACCATGTGCCTGTGCCGCTCACTTCTACGTGCCAAAAGTGTCTCCCAGCATCTAAGCCCTCACAGCTCTGGACAGCCGGGTAAAACCAAAATGACTGAGAATTATCAATAAAGCCTGGATTCATCCTACTAAATATTACACGTTTTCTGTCACTTGAGATAATAAGACTAGGGTGGGCTGTTTCCGGGTCTAGCGTCAAGTCTTCCTGAAATGTACTCATCAATCTTTGGAGACCAAAAAAATGTGGAGGGAGCCCCCAACTCTTCTTCTTGAATTCATGTGAGAAGACTGCAGGGGCTTTCAGGTTTTCATATGTGTTGTAGATATTCTCAGTACCTGTCAGCACATCCAGGTCTCCCTGAAAACACTTCTCTGTTACTTCATTTAGCAGATTTTGTAATACAAATGCATGGTCTGAAATTTGTTTTTGGTTTTCAGTGAGTTTTTCTTCGGCATCATGCTCTTCAACAACTAAAGAGGCACTAATTGCAGCTTGTTCCTTTACCAAGAAAGGAAGCTCTCCACAGGCTTATAAACTCTAAAGACACTAGATTCAGAACTCTCAAGTGAACAGGGAGGTTGTGCTGTGTTGCCTGTTCTGAGCTACAAAAATAAAGACATAAGCAGCCATTCTTAGTAGGCAGTGGTGCTAAGGGAACCACATCTGGAAATTTAAGGGTAGCTCCAGAATACTCAGAGAGCCTGGACCCTTGTGAAGATTTGCATCAGGAGAGCACCCTTCAGACCACAAGTGCAGGTGAGCGGGAACTCAGGAAAGCAGCAGGGGCCTTAGGCAGTGTTAGGGGTTTGGGGAGACCTCGGACGCTCAGCCTGTGCATGGAGCAATTCTGCGAGGGCTTCTGCTCAGTCCATGTGAAAATGAAAATGAAAAAACTCCCCTAACCAGGGTGGAAAAGGACACTACATTGAGGAAGTGCTTAGGAAATTCTCTCTACAGACACCTGGCCAGTGGAGCGGATAATATAGGTGAGGTCAGAGGAGAATGCAGCAGTTGGCAGTGAGGGGGAAGTGCCAGTTGTGCTTGTGGTCACCGACCCCAAAATATGAGAACACAAAACCATAATGCCTGGCCTTGTTCTTGCCACTAATTTAGTTCATCTGAACTTCGAAGATTTCTGTGGCCATAGGGGAGTTAGACCTGGAAGCCAGACAAAGTTGGAGTAGAAAGAGAATGTGGAGAGCCTTGTGTGAAGTGTGAAGAAGAGAGAAAGACACAGGGATATTTATTTTTTTTTATTTTTACTTTTGAGACAGAGTTTCACTCTTGTTGCCCAGGCTGGAGTGCAATGGTGCTGTCTTGGCTGACTGCAACCTCGCATTCCTGGGTCCAAGTGATTCTCCTGCCTCAGACTCCCAAGTAGCTGGGATTATAGGCACCCACCAACACATCCAGCTATTTTTTGTATTTTTAGTATAGATGGGGTGAAACCTCATCTATATGTTGACCAGGCTGGTCTCAAATTTCTGACCTCAGGTGATATGCCCACCTCGGCCTGCAAAAGGGGGATTACAGGCATGAGCCACCTTGCCCAGCCCACAAGAGATTTTAGAACTTCGAGATGTAGCAGAAGTGAAAGGTGAGGCTCATAAAAGAGAGTAAGAGAGGAGCTGGTCTGACTTGGAGACAGTGTCACAGAGACAATAAATTTTTATTGGAGACAATAAGTAGGTTGCAGTCAGCCGAGACAACTTTTATTTTATTCTATTCTATTTTATTTTATTTGAGATGGGATCATGCTCTGTTCCCTAGGTTAGATTCCAGTGACACAATGACCGCTCACTGCAGCCTCACCTCATAGGCTCAATTGATCCTCTTACCTGATCTTCCTAGTAGCTTGAACTACAGGTGTGTGCCACTACGCTTGGCTCATTTTTGTATCTTTTTGATAGAATGCAGTGTCACCATGTTGTGAGGGCTGTCAGCCATTTAAATAATGTTTTCTACTGGAGAACGTCTGAAGTATATAATGTAGTAGCAAAATACGTACAACAAACACTGTGTACCCACTTAAAATTCATACCCCAATTCCTATACTTTGAAATACTGTGTGGCAAACCCAGGATCACATATGATCTTATGGACAAATGCTGCACTATGAATGTCTGAAATATAGAGTCCCTTTCAAATATTCAGTTCATAATATCATTATCAAAAATCACACCTGGTGAATACATGTGAGATTTTCTCTGTCCCAATGCACTTTACTTTTATAAGTGTTTATTTAGAAATAAGGAAAATTATTAAGTAGATATTTTCATTGAGATACATGTTCTTCATTACTTTAATAGACCTTTTTCTTTCTTCTCCTTTTGTAGTTGAACACAACTGTGTTCTTGTTCTGTTGAAAGTCTCACACTCTGGAGTATTTTATGTGGTCATTAGTTTCCATTGCCTCTTGTAACTGTGGCTTTTTCTAAGAAAGGTCACGAAAGAGCCCAGCTTGAATTTGAGTAAAGGAGGATCTGGTGCCAAGGGATCAGCCGGTGCCCTGGGCCCTCCCTCCTGCTGGAGCTGCTTCTAGAACCAAAGGGAAAGAAACAGGCTTGTGAAGTGCTTGCAGGAGAGAGAACACAGAGGAGGCGGCAGCTTCTCACTTTCCCTCCTTCCAGGAGGAACACGCCTTCTGAAGGGAGTCTCCCCACACAGATCCCTCCCTGCACCATGGCCTTTGAAGCATCCCTGGCTGAGCTCCAAGCAGAGGCCAGCTGTCCCATCTGCCTGGGTTACCTGAAGGACCCAGTCACCACTCACTGTGGGCACAACTTCTGTCCCTCCTGCATCCACCAGTGCTGGGAAGACCTACGCTACATCTTCCCCTGTCCCGTCTGCCTCCACCACTGCCTCAAAGAGAACCTCAGGAGCAACACCCTATTTTGCAACATGACTGATATGGTTCAGCATCTTCCCACCATGAGGAGGATGGGGAAAAGGCAGGAGGAGGAGCCCCTGTGTGGGAAGCACTGTCAGCGTCTGGTTCTGTTCTGTGAGAAGGACCTGGAGCTGTTGTGTCCCCAGTGCAGGGTCTCCTCTGAGCACCAGCATCACCCTCTGCTGCCCATTGAGCAAGCTTCAGCCAGAAACAGGAGAAAGCTCAAGAGCTACGTTCAGCCACTAAAGGACAAAATTGAAGATGCCAAGATGCGACGTGAAGCATCAATTTTGAAATCTTCAAATGTGAAAATACAGATGGAAACATGGAGGAAAGAATTACAGTCTGTATTTGAAGAGATTAAGGTTTCCTTGGTAAAGGAACAAGCTGCAATTTGTGCCTCTTTACTTGTTGAAGAGCACGATGCTGAAGAAAAACTCACTGAAAACCAAAGACAAATTTCAGACCATTTATTTGTACTAGAAAGTCTGTTAAATGAAGTAACAGAGAAGTGTTTTCAGGGAGGCCTGGATGTGCTGACAGGTATTGAGAACATCTACAACACATATGAAAACCTGAAAGCCCCTGAAGTCTTCTCACACGAATTCAAGAAGAAGAGTTGGGAGCTCCCTCCACATTATTTTGGCCTCCAAAGAATGATGAGCACATTTCAGAAAGAATTGACGCTAGACCCGGAAACAGCCCACCCTAGTTTTATTATCTCAAGTGACAGAAAAATTGTGATATTTACTAGGATGAATCCAGGCTTCGTTGATAATCGTCAGTCACTTTGTTTTTACCCAGCTGTCCGGACCTGTGAGGGCTTTGATGCTGGGAGACACTTTTGGCACGTTGAAGTGAGAGGCACAGGCCCGTTGTCCGTTGGTGTGTGTAAAGAAACGTTTCCCAGAGATGGTCTGACATGGCCAACCCCACAGATGGGGTGCTGGGAAATTCAGGCATTCTGTAATCCATATAGTAGAAGGAATACAGAAGTCCTGCAAATGGGCATTTTTCTAGACTACGATTTGGGAGAGATTTCATTTCATAATTTAAAAACGAGATCACATGTGTACACTTTCAATGATAAGTTTACGGACAAGCTTATGCCTTATTTCTCTGTAGACCCTTCTGCCCACGCTGTCACAATCAGTATTGTCACAGAGCAATGATGGACTCCTTAGACAGCCCTTTGCAAGTGGCTATCTTGTCTTCCTGTGTTGTTGGAAGGCATTTGTAATAAAGCCTCTGATTCCATGTTTATGTTTGACTTTCGATAATTTTGGAGGGACACACTCTTCTCATACCTTCTGTGCACCTGGAAAAGCTAAGGAGAAAGCCTGGGTGATCCCTCTGTTGATGCAGCTGGGAGTTCCAGCCCCAAGTAGTTCAGGACCCTTTCAGCAGCCCCACCCATGACCAGCATCACAGCCCCAAACTAGTCTCCTTTCTCTGCTCTCGCAAGTCACTTTTGTACCAACTGTGTAGATACCCTGCTTCCCCCATAAACCTTATTACATGATTAAGAATCCATCTCACACAATCTTGGAGTACGTGACAAAAGCAGTCTGAACACTGAAACAGATTGTCAGGGAGGGTCCACCCTATCTATGCAAACTGACCCCTAGAGAGGCCATTGTGAGCAGGATTATCCAGATGTTGGCTGCCACTGTCAGGGAATTGCTGTTCATGCTTTGCTTTGCTCACTGGCTCTGTGCCCTATGACAAACCTGCACTGTCAGCTCTGCTGCTTTCTGCTGCTTTTACTGAGTTCAGCTGAGGCTCTTTCAGGGATTTATATGACCTAAGTCAGTAATTTAGAAATATCTTGGTATTTAAGAACAGGAATATGCACTCAGATCCCTTTTAAGATCTCCCTGAGTCATGCATTTCAGTCCAGACATATCGTTGTCTTTTATAATTTAAAAAACACATCCCGTGGGTATACCTTCACTGACACTTTTACAGAAAGTATGCCTTATTTCTCTATTGAACCTTCTTCACAAGCTGTTACAATTATTATTGTCATAGACAATAATTACATTAAATGACTACTATGTCTTATCAAAGCATAGTCACCTAAAATAAACAACCTGTAAAGAGTATTGAATGTCTAAAAAAAAAAAACAAAAGAAAAAAAAATAATGGACAGAAAAGTCAGAAAAATGAAGAAAAAAAAGAAAAATGCAATTAAATTCGAGGTACAAGGAGAGAACAGAAACAGAAACAAAAACAAATAAAACCTGTAACAGAAGTTCCTAATTTCCAATTTCCAGTGGAAAATCCAAAATTTACCAAAAGAATCTACACAACACAAAAGATTAAAAGGTGCTGGTTGACTTTTCTGCCTCTGTAACCTGGATGATGATTGAACCTCAGGTTATTAAAATGCGTCAGTTGAAAAACCTTCACAGACTTAATCCTTTGCCCCCAATTAGTTAACCACGGATTCCTCTAATGTTGAATGAAGAGTTCTCTATTACCTTGATGAGGTTACTGACATCAAGGAAAGGTAAAAGAGGTATCCCTTATCTTAATTGTGAGAATCACTGGCTTTCCTAACTTTTCCATGATGTGTTTCTAGATTCTAACAGGGGGAAGACTGTAATCTGACCAATTGGTCATGTGCCTCAACTCCAAATAGTTGCCTGTCCTATAGAGCACTTACAGGAAAGATTGTACCCTGTGCCAAACATGGGCTCATTGGGTGGTCACTTGTGTGAAGCAAGAACAGTCACTATGTGACATAAAAAGTCAGGGAGATGGAGAAAAAAGAGAAAGAAAAGTAAAACTAAATTATAGATTCAAGAAGAAGACCAAAAAAAAAAAAAAAAAAAAAAAAAAAAAAAAAAGTCAGAACAGAGGTTCCTAATTTGCAACTTCCAGTTAAAAATACAAAATTTATCAAAAGAATCTACACAAAAGGTTAAAAGGTAATGGTTGAAATTTCAAGCATTACTTGAAATTTACAATCACTTATGTGTTAATCCATTTTGTTCTGATTGGAGAGAATATCTGAGATTTGGTAATTTATAAAGAAGAGAAATTAATTTCTCACAGTTCTGGAAGTGGAGAAGTTCAAGATCAAGGCAGTGAGAGGTTTGCTGTCTGGCAAGTGCCTGGTCTCTGCTTCCGAGATGGTGCTTCAACGCTGCAGCCTCCGGAGGGAGAAACACAGTTTCTCACATGGCTAAGGAACAGAGGCAGAGCCGCCAAGTGCAGTGGCTCATGCCTGTAATGCCAGCAATTTGGAAGTCCTAGACAGGCAGATTACTTGAGGGAGGCCAGTAGTTAAAGATCAACCTGACCAACATGGCAAAACCCTGTCTATACTCAAAGTACAAATATTAGCAGGGCATGGTGGCATGTGGCTGTAGTCCAGTTGCTTGGGAGAGAGAAGTGAAAGGATCACTTGAGTCCCAGAGGCAGAGATGGCAGTGAGTCAAGATTGTGTCGTTGTACTCCAGCCTGGGTGACAAACAAGATTCTGTCTCAAAAAAAAGAAATAGGAAGCAGAGTGGGGGCATATACTCTCAAGAGCTCTTTTTTAGCCTGGCTTGAATCCAATCATTGGGGGAGTCCTTGCCACCTAAATACCTCCCATCAGATTCCACTTCTCAGCACGGTTGCATCGGTGATTGTTTATAACACATGAGGTTCGTGGAGACAAACATTGAAATAATAGCAATTCAGACTCACACTCGTAAGAGCAGATGGCTAGTTAGAACCCTAGAAATATCTTTGCTGCTTCTGCTGCTGTCTATGCCTGTGTTACAGCAAATATTCTGATCTTCCGAATTATTGGGAGGAGATGGCTGGGAGCAGCGTCTCCTACCTGTAATGATCACTTGAGCCCAGGAGTCTGAGACTAACCTGGGCAACATAATGTGACTTTGTCTCAAAAAGAAAAATATACAACATAAAAACATAAAAAAGGAAAACAAAGAAAAGAAGAAAATGAATTATAGGGAGAAGCCAGTGACCCCTGTGGCTCACTGAAGTGGTCAATTTCAACCAAACTTACAACCAGGGTTCCTAAACTCTGCAACCTTCTAGTGCCCATAGAATTTTGATGGTACTGAGATATGGTTGTCTGGAATAGGAAACTTCAAAATATAATCACCTTAAAAGGAACACCCCCTTCAATGTATTAAGTGTCTACAAAAAAAAAAAAAAAAAAGAATCCAAAATAATGGACTCCTGCTGAGCAGTCTAGATAATAATAATAAAATAAAAAGGGACAAAAATGTCAGGGAGATGGGGAAAAAAGAGAAAGAAAAGTAAAACTAAATTACAGATTCAAGGAGAAGACCAAAAAAACAGAACAGAATTTCCTCATTTTCAACATCCAGTTAAAAATACAAAATTTGCCAAAACATTCTATACAAAATATTGAAAGGTAATGGTTGACTTTTCTTTGTAACTTGGATGTGGATGATGATTGAACGTGAGCATCTGTTAAAATGCATCCTTTGGAAAACTTTCATACATTTAATCTTTTGCCTTTAATTAGTTAACCAAAGATCCGTCTGATTTTAAATGATGAATCCAGGTGGGTACAGTGGCTCATGCCTGGCTAATTTTGTATTTTTGGTAGAGATGGGGTTTCTCCATCCCAGCACTTTGGGAGGCTGAGATGGGCGGATCACCTGAGGTCAGGAGTTTGAGACCAACCTGACCAACATGGGGGAACCCCATCTCTACTAAAAATACAAAATTAGCCAGGCCTGGTGGCACATGCCAGTACTCCTAGCTACTTGGGAGGCTGAGGCAAGATAATCCCTTGATCCTGGGTGGCGGAGGTTCTGTGAGCTGAGAACACACCATTGCACTCCAGCCTGGGCAACAAGAGAGAAACCCCATTTCAAAAATAAATAAATGATGAATCCTCTAGTACCTTAATGACGTCAATAAATATAAACTGGAGGTAAAAGAGCTATCCTTTGTCTTAACGATGAGAACCACTGGTTTCCCTAAATATTCCAAGATGAGAGCACACACTGGCATGATATATACAGAGAAAATGCAGAGATACAATAAGTAATATGCAATTAAATTAAGTCTTTTGCATTTTTCAATAGCTTTACAAAATGAGATTCAATGGATGTTCCTGACCCCAGTGAAAAAAGATAATATGACTAAATATTAGTTAAAATAAGTTACTCAAGTATTGAAACCCATGATGCAAGACCTATCAGTAATAATCCCACTGTTTCTGGGTTCATCCTCAATTTTCTGTGCTCTTCCACTTTGAAAGAAGTATGACATCTCAGAGTGAATTGATGGCAGCTTTAATGGGGTGATCTCTCACGATGTAACTGGCGTGGCTTACTCCATCCAATCAGCTAATGGTAAATATCAGGCTACTACAGATTTGGCTAGGTTTTTTCAGGCTTATTTCAACAACTTCCTGGCCACGCTTTCCTTTTACCTCAAAGGAATTTTATGCACCTCAACCCACCAATTGTGGGCACCTCAGCAGTCTTGCCTTTGCACAGACTTTGCAGGGAAGATCTCAACTTCATTCAATGTCTTCCAGAACTGCAGGTGTGATTTACACTGATGACATTCTCCTCCATGGTAATCCATCTGAAACACTCATTCAGGCAAGCCATGAAAATATCACAAACGAGTTTATACAAAGGGAACTGGTCATTACCCCCACACAGTGAAAACCCCTTATTTGATTAAATGCCTGAAAATTATTTTCTAAATGAAAGCAACTCCATCTCTGATACTGTGGAGAAACAGCTATTAAACCTCTCAATGCCTGCAAACTGAAAACGAGAGAGAAAATCTTTAACCCTTTTTGGATTTTGGAGGAAACATATTCATCATTTATAAATTTTGCTTAAGGTCACTTATGCTGTTAGTTCCAAATTCACCCATCTTGAATGGTGCCCCCTCCACATAAGCCTTACATACTCTAAATTGCAGTACATTAGGCTCTCACAGGCACTGAGCCTGTAACTGTCCATACTCAGTTGCTCAGCGTGCCTTGGATTCTAGAAGCAGCACCCCGCTAACTCAGCACAGGTATAGGAGGAATCCTTGTCACATCATGGAGCCAGATGCAGGCCCTCTGCCATATTTGTTCTGCAGGAAGGGGTAGCCTGCCTACCTTGTTCTTAGTCTCTGCTTTATGCCATGGGTTTAGGAGATCACTGCCCTCTTAGGTCCCTCAGGTACCGAGAGAACCTCCTTCCTACCCCCACCCCAGGATCAAATGAGAGAGAGCAGAGGGGTTTACACACTGTAAGGATGACATAAACATTGCCATGTGCAATGAGCTCAGTAGGGATTTACTACTTTTTATTTATTAATCAGGACATTGTTAATAAGCAATAGGACTCTAGGGTTGGTCAATGGATGAAACTTCTCAGAGCTGGAGCCCGTGAACAACAGTGTGCCCAATTTGCCCAATTTAACTAACTATGGGGCCATGACCTCAGAGTTACCTGCTTCAGAGTAAATAATTCTTGCCTCAAAAATATCCAAAGTCTAACTCAAGGTCATACATTTCTCTGTATACACTGAGACCACAATACAGAGCCGCAGCAGGATTCGGATCACCTTTTTAGTTTCAGCCATTATTGAGTGAGAGGGACCAAGGACTCATTTCACTTCCCAGAATATGCAATGCTGGCTTCCTAAAGAAGGCATTCAATGAAACTATACTTCCCTTACTAGATCAAGCTGTCAGCTTCAGTGAGCACTATAAAGGCTTACTCAAACACGTTCAAATAAAATAAAATACAGTGCATCTAATCAACTGTTAAACACTGGGGTAAGGAGGATCCTAAAAACAATAGTTGAAATCTATTTTTACAGTTTTTCACTCTTGATAACTTTTAATCCTCATTCCTTCATTCTTTTCTTTGGCTGCACATCTGGGCAATCTGCTAAGAAAGCCCAGGTACTCCCTCCTTCAGTGCAGGAAACAGATTCTAACCACACAAGTTTCATCCTGAGCAAGTGATCCTTCACCTTGACCACACCTTAACCTAAAGAACAACACCCAGCCTGTCTTCTTTCTCTGCTCTCATAGTCCATTTCCAGACCACATACGGGCCCCTGTGCTCTCCTGCAACACCCCAGCATGTTAGAAATACGCCAGTTTCTATCATTCTAGTGTGTGTATTGGTGTGTGACATCATCAGTCTTTGTATCTGGAATAAATTTGATCGGTGTTTAATTTTTCCCATGCAGGATTGACACAATAATACATAGGATGTTGTATGATCTCAGTTTAATTTTTGAGATATTATGGAAAAGTCCCAACATGCAGAAAGAGAGACATAACTGTGTAATAGATTTCCTCATCCCCCATAGATTCATTATACAGTTTCAATGTTTATTATGGTTAATTTTATTTTATCAAGATCATGCTCTTTCTACTTTCCCCAAATCATTTTAATGCAGTAATCATACATCTTATCATTTTATCTGTCTTAAAATAAATCACTGAAACAACCATTTTTAAACTATGAGTACAGTGTAAGTATCACATTTAATATTTAAATATAAGTCCATTCCCTCTCTGGGTGGCCCACCCTCCCGGCACTTCAAAGTGTTCATGAATCTCCACTCCTCCTACGACATTCTTCAAGAGTTTGTATAAAGTTTATTTTCCAGGTCCTCCCACCATTCTGCTGAAAGTACTAATCACTTGGTCTTCTGCTGAGCAG